>JAUPFV010000001.1:228203610-228446850 GCA_036936605.1 Limnanthes douglasii subsp. nivea
TGGCTATACAATCCTGAAGACATTGGTAAATCTGCAGAAAGGTTTTTCAAAAACATCCTTAATTTTAATTCTTTTCTGAGTAAAGATAATGAAAGTAAATGTATACATGATCCTATATTAAATAACATCCCCGTGTTAAATTCTAAAAATGATAATGATGCTCTGATGAATCCTACTAATACAGGAAATCTAGAGTATCATTAACAATATGAACAATGACAGTGCAGTTGGCATTGATTGTTTTAATATACATATCTTTAAAATTTGTTGGGATATCATTAATGAAGATTTATGCAACGATTTTAACTCTTATCTCCAGGGAAACAACATTCCCTCTAGCACTTTTGCTACTGGGATATGTCTGGTTCCTAAAATATCTAATCATATTGGTTGGTCTAACTACAAGCCCATTAGTCTTTGCTCTTTATTTAATAGAATTCTTTTGAATCTTATTAATACCAGATTGGCTAAGCTTTTGCTTAAGATCATATCTAGCTATCAAGGAGCTTTTTCTCTTCACGAAAACATCTTGATAGCTAAAGAGATGATCCATGACCTCAACTGAAAACCCAAACGTGGAAATGTCATTATCCAAATGGATATGTCCAAAGCATTCGATAGAATGGCTCACTCCTTTATTCCAAATGTTTTGTCCAAATTTTGGTTTTCTGTTGATTTCATTAATCTCATCAACAAGCTAATATCTGGTGTTAATATCTTCATTGTAACTAATGGGACTCTTATGGGCTATTTCCATCAGAAGAAGGGTTTGAGGCAAGGAGATCCTTTATCTCCTAGCCTCTTCATTCTTGCTGAGGAAGTGTTAATTAGAGGGTTATATAATCTGCTCAATGAAAACAACAATATGCTATATACTACTATAACTAACCTGATTGTTCCCTGCTTAGTTTTTGGAGATGATATTCTTGTGTTCTCTAATAGTCAGAGCTCTTCAATTGACCTGTTAAGAAAACACCTGGAGAATTATTAATTAGTTTCTGGTCAAGTTATAAATAAAGACAAAACTAAACTTATTACCTCTCATAGAATGAACACTG
The DNA here is from genome assembly GCA_036936605.1 of Limnanthes douglasii subsp. nivea. Classification (NCBI taxonomy): domain Eukaryota; kingdom Viridiplantae; phylum Streptophyta; class Magnoliopsida; order Brassicales; family Limnanthaceae; genus Limnanthes; species Limnanthes douglasii. The sequence goes on from JAUPFV010000001.1 coordinate 228,204,669, forward strand.
CTAGGGTGAATAACTTGAAGCTCAAGACTGACTTCTCTATTGATAATCTCTTTCTAGTTACTTATGGATTACTCTCTGCAATAACAGTAGAAAGGAAAACTTTAGTCTTATTCTTGAAAAAATCAGTGACAAAATTAATGACTGGGATTCTAAGCACCTCTCCTTTGGTGGGAGGCTGACCTTAATTTCCTCTGTTTTGCTTCCAATAATATATTATTAGATGGAAAATAGTTGGATTTCTAAATCTATTATCAACATCTTGGAGACTACTTTTAAGAGGTTTTTGTGGAGATCCAATTTCAATTAAAGGACCATCCATTGGTCTAATTGGAGTTATGTTTATAAGCATTTTGAGGAAGGTGGTTTGAATATCAAAGTACTGAAGGATATTCAGACTGACTTCTCTCAAAGCTCTGGTTTATTTTCAGACATAATACTTGTCTCTGGTCAAAATGTTTACAAAATATTTATTGTACTAACAGTCACCCTCTTAAAGCTAAGTGTAAAGGAACATATTCTCTTATTCGGAAACGACTTACTGATGTTAAAGATCTTTCTGGGTGCAACATCAGGTGGCTTCTGGGAAAGGGAAATGTGGACTTCTGGCTTGATGACTGGCATAATGGACCTTATATAGCTACTGATAGCAGCTGGTTCATTGAGGCTCTAGCTAGGACCTTTTGGAAAGACAACTCATGTGATTACGCCTGTCTCAACTCCTTTCTTCCCTGCGAAAAGGTTAAACAGATTAGCAACTTCAGCATTAACACTGATAAGAAGGATAAGATCATTTGGAAGCATTCTAAAAACAACAGCTTCAATACTAAATTAACATGGGAAAGCATAAGGGAAAAGTACAACAAATCTAGTCTTTTTTAGAAAATTTGGAACCACAAAATCCCCAGGAAGTTTTCTTTGTTCTGTTGGAAGCTTATATCTAACTTTATTTCTACTGATGATGTCTTAAGGAACATACACTTAGTCATTGTATCTAAGTGTCAATTTTGTAACAGTGATGAAGAGAAAAAACATCTCTTTGTTAGCCGTTGCTTTTTTGGAAAATTTGGAACTACTTTAGTTCGTTATTTAATGTCAAAATTGGTCGATATATGTCGACTACCCATATTATTAGGATGTGGTTCTTGCACTCTAAAAATAAGTTCCATATCACTTATAGTGTTCCTCAAATTATATGTTGGTACATTTGGAAGAATAAAAACTCTTCCAAATTTAAAGGCACTCATGATACTCACATTAAAACTATTGAAAAAATAGTTAAAGTTATAAAAGACATTGATTTCTCTAATTGCCTGACCTGGTAAACACTGGTCTAATTCCTTTAATGCAGGAATCGATTTGGGATGTCAATCAGTTGAGTCTAGAAGAAATAAAATTACTTACTTCAAATGGAAGCCTTCTGAGAAATATAGACTCAAGCTGAATGTCGATGGTGCTTGTTCCCACATCGATGAAGCTACTGGTGGCATTATTGTTAGGAATTGGGAACGCGATGTCGTTGCTAGGCCTGGATTTATGTTTGGAAAGCTGAATCCCTTGCTTGCTGAAGCAAGGCCCCTGATTGAATGCCTTTTGGTTTGTAGACGAAAAGGCTGGTTGAATGTTGACGTCGAGACTGACAGCTTTCTCCTAGTCAATATGATTGCGAAAGGCTCTGATCACTGGTTCACTGAATCTCTTATAACTATCTATAGAAAGCACCTTCACCATAATATATCACTCAGACATATCTCTGGCATCCAGAATTAGGCGTCTAATTGGATAAAAAAATGGATGCTTTCCAGTAAGAAAAATCAGGAATTCATCCATTTTTCTGCTCCTAGCGAATTACTTTCGCTTGTTTTTCTCGAAAGTCTACGCATGGGGTATATTTATTCTCATTAAGGGTGTGAGATTGGACTCTTTTTGGGTTGAAGCTGATTTGAATTGTCTTTGAAGCTGGTAGTGTGTTAGGGTTTATTATATTGGGGCTTTTCTAGTTTGAGGATTGATTCCCTATATTTGATGCCAATTCTTCTTTGTTGGATCGATGGTTTGCTTCATTTTGAGGATTGAAACTAGACGCTAGGGTTTCTACTTATGGAGCTTGACTGAGCTTTTGAAGTCGAAGACGAGTATTTAGTCTGTTTAATTTTGGTAAAATTACTTTAAGCCTTTGTATTAGTTCTAGTGTATCAATTTGCTTCTCCAACTTTTGTATTCTTCTAATTCAGTAATAAAGTTTTATTTGCTTAAAAAAAGTCATGTGCATGACGTTACTATGTGCAGGAAAGACGTGTGCGTGACGTTACCTTGTTTTACCGTGTTTTGTTACTGTGCATATTTTACCACTAAGCTGTGATCTTGAATATACCTACCGTGTCACATCCCATTTTCCACTCCTACTTATTACCACTCATTTTAAATAATATGAGAAACTTGAGTTGTGTAAAATATCCATTGATAATTTTTCCAATTTTACCCATGTATTTGTTCATACCATTTTATTTAATGGGTTTCCAAGCACATCTCCGCTAATTTACTAAAAAATCGATGATTCATTCTTTATCAGCCAGTTGAGTAAGTTAATTTTATTTTTAGTTTTTCACTTTATATTATCCATGATTATTGCTTTTTGAAACATTCGTAGTCTTAAGGATCATATTAGACATAAAGACATAATTGAATTCATCTTTTGTGTTCATGTTATTTTAATGTGTCTTTTTAAAAACAAAGTGAATGAAACTAAAGTTTATAGTATTATCAGATCTATGCTGCCATTTTGACTTGAACCTTAATGCATTCAAAATTGAAAATTACTAATGATAAGGGTGTGATTTAGCCAGTTCGGATCCGGTTGTTCAAATTTGGATGGTTTTGTCAAAATATAATTATTGTAACGTAAAATAGCCTAAATATAATATGAAGGGTACATGATGTAATAATGAGTATATAAGTAAGATTAATAGAATAAAGGGGTAGAATAATCTTAAGTGGGTCATCCATATGGATTTGGGCCATCCACCTTTACTATATAAATAAAGATTTCTTTTTTGGAGAAGGGTGAACAATTAATATACTACAACCATGTTTTTGGTATTTTCTCTCTATATTTCCCATATTTCTCTCTCTAGACTTGGTCCAAGTACTATGTGGTATAAAAAAATTGGGTTGGAATATTTCTGGAACAATCACCTCAATCCAATCCCTAGATTGAAGCCTTACGTATATATCCTTTAATCTTAAATTTTCCAATTTCCGCGATTTATGGTTTTAATAATACCGTTGATCGAATCCCAATCTAGAATGAGCTCATCTCTATATTTAATTCTTGGTCTCCTATTACTTAGATAGACTTAGACGATTTCAATACCATTCGTAAAGTTCAATAATAAGTTCGTACCTCTAGATCTCGGACCTCTAGATCTCTTCTATTAATAAGTTCAATAATTTATGTAATTCTAGTTTTCTAGTCTAATAAGCAATTTAATATTTCTATCTCTTCTAAAATACATCGAGTATGTGGTAATAGCCTTTGGGATAATTACTTCCCCACCATCTTCATCTATTATGGTTTTCTTACAACTTTCGATCATGCTTCTATCACCATCTATCTTAAGTCACCAAAAAACCCTTCTAATTGTTTCAATATGTAGCAATCTCATCTGAATTAAAAGTCCATCACTACTGAAAGTTGGAACCTTTCTAATGAGGGTTCAGACATGAATATTATCCTAGCTAAACTTAATCGCCTACAACCCACTATATCATTCCTTCATATAAAAGAGTCCAATAACATTGAGAAAGAGTTTCCACCGCATAAAGTGTCCTCCTCTAAGCCCACCAGGATTTTGCTAGTGACCCCCTCAGTCATTCTCCCACTAAGATTGGCATTAATCCTTAAAAAAATTTCATTTCCTTTAGTCATGTTGATGAATATTTCCTTACGTAAATAATTTGCTAAACCTGGCTAAATCTTGGAGAGAGTAATGCCAAATTTTTCCACACCAATATTAAAGCTCGTATATCTCATAGCAAAATTATTTATATCAATGACTCTCTTGAGCATCTTTGTAGTTTCTTTCAAGACATCGCAAACATTTTTGTTAATCATTTAAACAACCTTTTCGACAAGAAAAAAATCCTCTAGTTGCCCTAGGTTTAATCGTATCAATAACCTTATCGCCTCTAAGTTAAGCACTTCGAATAAGTTCATCCTATCACCGATGATGATATCAAAACAACTCTTTTTATTAATAGTTATAATAAGCCCCTTTTCACTAATGACTTTAGTTTTAGTTTTTTTGTAAATCCTCATCATCGATCATATGTAACCTAGTATCTTTAAATCCTCATGGTCGATCTTTGTAAGGTGGTTCATCACTTCTTCCTCCATAATTGTTTGGACCCTAGTTAGAATAAAAAAATTATCTTATTGATTATAAAAATGGACACCCACGTGTCTCTCTCCAACCACAGAACCATTGCTTGCTACATTGTTATTTATAAGGTTATTTCCAAAATTCTTGACAATATGATTAACAAACCATGCCTTTACTAATCGATTCCTCTCAGTAATAATTTATTCTTGGTTGTAGTATCTTATATATCCTCATATCCTAAGATCTCTACCATAGTTTTAACATAAGAAAGAAAGGCCCTAGAGCGACCCTTAAGATTTATCCTATGAAAGCCTTCGCTCATGATCGTTGGTGCCTTCCCATGGATGTTCTCTACTCCATGTAATTTTTTTATAAAATTATCTCATGGATAATTTAATGCATATTCACGTTTTCTTACTCATTCAAAATCAATGCAAATTTCTTTGGTTCCTTCACGTGTAAGAGAGGCCTCTGAAAGGAGACTTCATTTCCCCTTTTCTTTGAGTACTCATCATGAGGGTCCTTTTGAGTATTCTAAAAGATAAAAATATTGACCCTTGCTTCAATTCCCATTAGAAATGTCACAAATTCAAAATTATTAATCTCTGCTTTACGGTTGATCTCATGACTTTATATTGTGCCTATATCAACTCCATCTTTTTAAATATATTGGGCTTAAAAAAGTTTTCTACTCTCTCTAGCCTCTAATTTAAACCTAGGAAGAGCCAAATATTCCTTTTAAGAGTTAGTCAATCGCTTCGTCATTCTATCATGACCATATGAGAATTGAAGCAAGTATCGTTCTTGCCAGCTACTTAGGTGTTCCTATCGCTACCTCTCATCTTTCCTCTAACAATTGTAGACCCCTATTTAATAAAGTTAATGGTTGTATTTATTATTACACATCCAAACTTCTCTCTTATGTCAGGAGGCTCCAATTAATTAAAGATGTTTTCTTTGCAAGATAAGTCTATCAATCATTTATATTCATTTTTATGTCTAATTCCTCAAAGACTTATCCTTGCTACTCCGAAGTTTTCTTTGGTCAGGGATTGAAGTGAAATTTGATAGATCTAACTTTATATGCTCCAAAGTTACATTTCGCTCAAAGGAGGGTGACCTTGGGATTATAGAGATACGATTCTAGAAGGAGATGACCATCCATAAATAGTTTGGGTTCTTTTTGAGCGATAAAATATCCTCGATTTGGTGTGAATGGTTACAGTACGAGAAGAGTAAAGACAAGAACCTTTTGAACCTCTCTATTGGTTCCTCTCCTAGCTTGGGGAAGGGGAAATTATAAACTTAAGATCGTTACCAGCTAAACTTTACAAATTTGAAACGGGTAACGGATTGTCCACATCCATTTTGTATGGTATATTTCACTTTCTAAATTCTTTATTTGACAGCTACGTTCTAGTATTATTCATTATGTGAATGCATAAAAATAGTAAACCTCAGATATCATCGTAACGAATCCTGAAACTGGCCAACTCAGCTTCGATCGAATAACATATCTTACCACGCCCACCTGTAGGAGATCAATAATTCTATTAGTTTAATTCATACCCATTCAAACAAAAATGACGTTAAAATATGGATCCCCAACAATAAATTTGATATATTTATTATAAGCAGTACTTACCATTTTATTTTCCCCCGTGCTCTTCAGGACGCCTGCGCTAATATTTTTTGGAAAAAATTGATTACTCGTATACATTTTTTCACACCATTATTGTATGCCTTGTCGTCCAAGGGAAAACCTCCAACATATAAAATCTTATCTCTTAGGTACCATAGTCCCATACTATATTTTGTGCAATAGTTTTGAAAAGAGTCTTAATCACCTTCTAATGGAATGCTCATTCTCCCGTATCATTTCAAAAGCTTCGTTTATGAACCCCAAGTTCCCTTCCCCAAATTTTGATTGGCCCGACTTGATCGGGTCAAGAATTTTAGGAGGGCTTTTACGTATTAGCTACTAGAAAAGTTATTGAGTTTTAGAGGATGTTTTAGATGGTTGATAGAGAGAGACCTACTACGATTTAATTTAGAGAAAAAATATATGACATATTAGGTTTAGAGTAATTGAATTTCACCAACCTATATTAATGCTCTAAAAGACTATTTATAGGCACCTTAAGCGCAATGAGCCTAACAAGCCGAGTAGTGTCTTTCGACAAGCAAGACACTTTCATTAAATCTCATATGGTACCAGATTTTCATAAGCCATTCCCAAAACGAACCTCAAATCTCTGTGGGAGTTAGTCCCACAGGAAATTGTGGCCTAACAACATGACTTTACCTGATCAACTAGTCATACCAATGGATTCATAAGAATATGGTAAAAGAGCCTAGAGGAAATCATATTTATCTTTATATTTTGCTTATCCTAGTATCATCGAGCTTTCTTAAGTCTTTGGCATAAACATAACATTTTGTAGTATTTCGTTCGAATTTTTATAAGTCCAAAGCATTTTGTAATAGGGATTTTATAAACGAATTAACTTTATTATATCCATTTCCTTTAATTATATAACGCATTCGTATTTTTCAATTCGAAGGTAATTAAAATATTTTTCTGACCTTTTTTTAATACAAATAACATCTTTAATCCTATCTATCATCTGTGAAATAACCCATCCGATTTTTTCTCTATTCCAAGGTAAATAAAGTGTCTATATTTGGATTACATCCCTTAAGATTATCAAATAACCCATTCAAATATAACTAAATTATTTATATTCAGATCATCATCTCTTATGATTATAAATTAACCAATTCGAAGGTAACTAAATTATTAATATTTGGATTATCAAATAACCCATCAAAGGAAATTAAAGTATTTATATTCGGATCATTATGACCAACTAATGTTTGAACCTTTTAACAGTGACCAACCAATGTTGGAATCTTTACAATTAACCAACTATTGTTGGAAATTAATAATTATGACCAACTAATGTTGGAACCTTTACACATCATCAAATATTCTTATTGTTCGTACATGAATTGGATATATCAAAAGGAAACAGATTGAGTACATTAAATGAGATGCATAAAACCCAATTGGAGTTTGAAGAACCAAATTATGAAGTTATTTAGAAGATGTTCTTATGCACCGATAACTTAGCTAACACATTTTGTTCATAGATATATCTTTGGACCCTACTATACACATATTTGAAAAAAAAGTATTTCATTAAAAAAATTAAATCTTTTAAGCATGGAGTAAGGTACCACTTCATGTTCAAAATTATGTATGTTATATATAACCTTGGTGATCGATGTTAAGGGTATTATTAGTATTTGGAGAACATTTACATAGTCAATTTTGTTTAGTTACAAAGTGTAAACGTCACCTTCTCGATTCAATACATGTATACTAATTTGATTTTACTTTTCAGTGTACTATATAAAAGTTTATAATTAAATCACATATAAAAAATTATATCTGATACTGTACAATAATTCTTTAAGAATAATTAGTTTAGGGGAAGTAATCAATGAACAAAAATATTGATTTTAAAAGAATAATCATAAATTATTTATTTAGATTCTGAAGACAAAATTTTGATGAGGCATTACTAATCATCTGTTTATTTCCCAATAGAAATCAACGTTCAAATTCTCACATAAGAATAACAAGTTTATTAAGAAGGCCGAACTCAACATCCTCAAGTAAGTGTGCAAACTAAATTTAATATAGTGCATTATAGAGATTCAAAAACAAAGGAAGATAAAATCTTATTTATTCATTGTATTTATATAAAAATTTCTTATAATACATTAAGGTTATTTATGGTGCAATGATAAAATTTAGTTTTGGCTTGTGTAACATTGCAAGAGTTCTAATATAACATTTAAATTCTTTATGTTGTAACATAAAAATACAGGTTTTGATTTTGTAATGCAAAAAAAATATACAGAAAAACATTAGAGTTCTTATAATATGAATGGAAGAAATCAGATTAAGCATTTTAAACATAATATAGAGTTTGAACTCTTAATCGATGATTATTGTGGTAATAGTGAAGATTGATACAATGTTATTCAATTATGTATATTATCTAAAGAAAAAGGACTAGTAGGTTGCAAACCCATTTTTAAACCATGGTTAACTCGAAAGATTAGTATATAAGATATACAAAAGGTTTTATATTAAGAAAACTTATTGACATTTGGACGAAACTTCGTTTCAAACAAGTGAATTATTCTTTCAAGACAATCATAACATAACATGTACACTTTAATGCTAATTTTTATTAAATGAATATTAAGATTATGTATATTCTTGTACATAGTTCAAACAAATGACTTTGTTCATATAGTTATCTATTTTAAAGTGTTATGATTGCACCTTATAGACCATTTCTTAATATCACCATTAAGAAAATTGATCTTTGAATCCATTTGATGAAGGTAAAAATCAACATGTGCAACTAGTTCTATGATTGTTCAAAATAATTTCTTCATAGATACCGGAGAGAAGGTCTGTTTAAAATCAATCTCTTAACGATGAGTATAACCTTTTACTATTATGCGTGTTTTATGTATTTCAACATTACCTAAGAAATTTAGTTTCATTTTACAAAGCCACTTAATATCACCCATTCAAGTAATGGTACAAGTTCTCATACCGCATTATCTTCTATCGGTTTATACTCTTCCTTCATATCGTCAATACTTATATGAGAACTAAATATTTCCATAGCTTGTTATTAAGATGAAAATTCGTTTACAGTTCCAACCCATAATTTTTGAAGATATACAATAAAATTTGAAGGTATATCATTCTTGTTTTCTTTAAGGACCTTCTTAAGGGCACTATTATTTGTTGTTTCATTTTTTAAGGAGGTAAAATTTAATACACATGAATAATGTCATTTTGTTTTATTTGTGTAAGATTGGTATTAACTTGAGTGGTGTCTTGTTCTAAATGGATAATTTCTTTATCTTGGTTAAAACTCTCAAGTTGATTATCAATGTTATTTTGAGTATCCTCTTGCTCTAACGGGGCCGAAATGATTGGTATTAAATTCCAATATTCTTATATTGGAGTATCTCCGTTAGAACCTTCATAAATATTTTCAAAGTTTTCCAAAAAAATAATATTTGTTCTTGAATTCTTCTCCCCAAACTCAACATTCTCGAGAAACTTTTATTTCAAGTTCTCTAATGATAATCTTCTATTATAATAGAAATTGATTAATTAAGGTCATAGTTTAAAATGATTTTTTTTAATTAAAAATCTTTTTTAAACTTACATCTTGCAAATATCATTTGAAACTTACATTTTTTGGTGTTATATTTCATAATATTTCAAGCAGATTCATATCACATCTAGTCTCTAATTCCATCCATTTGATATATCGTGATATAGTTTCTTTACACCTTGAGTATTATCCTACGTGTGTGTAGTCGAAAAAAATGGTCGCACAATAATAGAGATTTGGGATATGAATTACTATATATATAAATTAGTATTACCACATATAGTGGTAAAGAATCAATTTTTATTACTGATTTACTTTGAAGTATTTTTGAACTGAACTTATTAGATTTTCTCTTATTTTTTCTGTCCAATCATCCTCATTGTTTTTTAAAATCTTCAACATATTCGATTCTTGAAGTAGTTAATATTTCTCCAGATGTTGTGGAAAGTAGTGTTGCGAAAATATACGATACGAGGAATACAACTATATTTTTTATATCATGTTCTCCGCGTAAAATTAAAGCCAACTTGATTGCAATTGGTATAATTTTGTTTAAGTGTTACTTTAGGGTGCTAATTTACGTGCAATTATGTTGTACAAATATAGTTTTTATTTGTGAAAAAACAAAAAATAGTTTGGTTGGGTAATTAAGTTTTTGATTGTGCAATTAGGTTTTTGATTGCTAAAATAAACAAAATAATAAATTTTAATACGACTATTTCTTTTAGTATACCAAGAATTTATAAAATAGGTTATGATGATTGTTGATTGTTGTTCTTAATTTAAAGAAGCTTCAATCTCTTATTTCTTCATATTAATCTTGATTTTTCATAACATGACTCCTAGAATGAGCATTAAAACTTTTTTTTGTTAGTGTAGCAGGTTTTTCAACAAATATAAAATCTCAATTTTTAGGGTCAAAATATTTTATTATTTCAATTATGACCTCACAGTTTTTGTTTGAAGCAAGACCAATATACTCACATATTTACATTTAATGAGATGATAGAAATACGTGTTTTCCAAAGCATTTATGTGCTTCTTCTATTGATGCTTAATCCAAGATGATTTACAGGTGTAAATCGTCATCCAAAATATATTGTTCATATTTTTATTTTTATTAGCATTATAAATTAAAAATACATGTAAATTGTAAGTTTGGTACGTAATTAGGTTGTAAATAAAATATTTTTAACGTTTGAAAAATAAAATAGAAAGTGGGTATTGAAACTAAATGTAACTTGAGTGTGTATATACGTCAAATTGGGTTGCAAAAAAAGGTTTTTTATTATTTAATAACAAAAAAGAAAGTGGGTATGAAAACTATTGTATGTTGGTACGTAAGTACATACATACGTTCAATTGAGTTACAAAAAAATTTAGGTTTGAATAGAAAAAGTTAAGGTGGGTTTAAAATGAACTCTAAGTTGGATACATACATACGTCTAATTGGGTTACAAAAAAAATTAGGTTTGAAAAGAAAAAGTTAAGGTGAGTTGGTAAACTACTATAAGTTGGATGTGTAAATATATTTTATTCGGTCGTGGAAAAATCATTTAGGTTTCAAAGATAAAAAAAACTAAGTGAGTCTAGAAATTAATTGTGATTTGGATACGTAAATATGTTGAATTTGGTTGAAAAAAGTCTTTTACGTTAGAAAAATAAAGAATAGATCTTCAATCAAATGTCCATTAAAAAATTCATACTCTTCAAAACTAAATGATAAACTCACATGTTTAAATTTTGTTTTTTTATTATATATAATTTATCAAAATGTTGATCCATGTCAAAAATCTTCTCAATTGTGCATATATATATATATATATATATATATATATATATATATATATATATATATATGTTGTGAATGAGTCGAATAGTGCCTTGACAGTGTATAGTGTCCGACAATACAGTTTTGTGTATGCGATAGTGATATTGTGCCTTGACAGTGAACTGTGTCCGGCATTACAGTTAAGTGTTATGACATTTACAATTAAATGTTATGACAGTATCGTGTCAATCTTGTGGTATGAGCTCATTAGGCCCATTGTCTAGTAAGTTTATTAATTCCCTATAAATAGGCTACTAGGACTGCACAAAACACAGTCTGAAATCTGTAACATTTTCTATCATAGTGAAACTCTTTTCTCTAGCGGCGCCCGTGGACGTGGACAATTCTTGAACCACGTTATATGTTTTGTACTTGAGCCATTTTGATAATTGCATAGTAATTTAATAACAAAATTGGTATCAGAGCCACGTAGTGAAATTCGGGCTTTTGTGATTAGGATTTCACAATGGCGTCTACAACAATAAAATACAGGAAAGAATAGTGGTGAAAGACCATGTGCTTCGCAAGGGATTAAACTGAAATCTTCATTGGTACTGCAAGGGCTATGGAAGGCTGTGGAGAATAAGTTACCAGAAGAGATGAAAGAAGAGGAGAAACAAGATCTTCAAGAAAGGGCTTTGTGCTGGATTTTAATGAGTGTGAAAGACAATGTGCTTCGCGAGATTAGTGGTGAGAAGACTGCTGCCTGCGCATGGAAAAATCTAGGAGATGTTTACTCAGAGAAATCAGTAGTAAACCGATTGTCCTTGAAGAAGCGTTTGCATGATTTCAGATTAAGAGAAGGTATGTCCATAACAGAGCACTTAGATAATTTTAAATCAATTATAATAGACTTGGAGAACATAGATATCAATATTGAGAATGAGGATCAAGCTTTGTTTGTATTGAGATCGTTACCAGCTCCGTATGAAAAATTCGTAGATACTATTATGTATGGTAAGGATAAGTTATCGCTAGCAGATGTTAAAGGGGCACTGAAATCAAAAGAGATGAGACAGTTGCAACCACACAATCAAGCTGAAGGGAAAGGTCTTATGAGTATGGGAAGATCTAGAAGCAAAGCGAGTTCTTTCAGAAGGAAGAACTGAAGGTCCAAGTCAAGGGTAAAGCACAAACTGTTATGAATGCGGTGAGCAGGGTCATTATAGGAGAGATTGTCCGTAACTGAATGTTAAGAAAGGAAATCAAAAGGAAAATGCAGCAAACATTGTTGAAGGTGTGAAAGATTCCGACGATAGTGAAAACAGTGGTAGAGGAGATGTATTGTCCGTGAGTTCAGACTTTGGGCAAAACTCTTGAGTACTCGATACTAGCGCTACATATCAAATGTGTCAGTTCAAGCAGCGGTTTGATACTTACAAGACAATGCAAGGAACTGTCTATTTAGGGAACAATCATTCGTTTGACTGTTGGTGGTACTGGTAACGTCAGAATCATAATGTTTGACGGGGTTGTTAGAATGGAGAAACCTAATTTCTCTTGGGACTCTAGACTCTCGGGGTTACAAGTACCGTGCAGAAGACGGTGTAATTAAAGTGACAAATGATATGCATGAAAGACAGTTTGCAGAAGGGTCTTTACATTCTTGAGGGGAGTGTTGTTATGGGCGATGCTGCAGTAGCATCATCAGGGAGTAATAGCCAAAGTAGGCAGGATCAAGATAAGTTGTGGCATGGGTGTCTTGGTCACATGAGTGACAGAGGATTAGCTGTTTTGGGAAAAAGAGATTTGTTGAAAGGGTATAAAGCAGAATCATTGGGATTTTATGAGCACTGTGTGTTTGGTAAACAAACTAGAGTCAAATTCAGCAAATGGGCTGTAAGAAAGACTAAAGGGAGAATGGACTATATTCACTCAGATCTTTGGGGTCCAAACAGAATTCCATCCAAGAGCGGAGCCACATACTACATGAGTTTTATTGATGATTATTCAAGAATGGTGTGGGTTCACTTTCTGAAAACGAAAGATGAGGCATATTCAACCTTTGTCAAATGGAATACGATGATTGAGAAGAAAACATGAAGAAAAATCAAACGTCTTAGGACATATAATGGATTAGAATATTGCAAGCGTGAGTTCAACAGGTTCTGTGAAGCTGAGGGAATAGTGCGCCATCGCACTTGTTCTAGAACACCACAACAGAATGGAGTCGCAGAAAGAATGAACAGAACGCTTCGTGACAAGGCACGAAGTATGGTCTCGCATTCAGGTGTGGGGAAGGAGTTTTGGGTTGAAGCTATCAATACAACGTGTTACTTGGTGAATCGGTCTCCATCAACGGCTATTGACTGTAAAACGCCTTTTGAGATTTGGTCTGGATCGTCGGCTGATTATGAACATTTGAGGGTGTTCGGTTATCATGCGTATGCTCATGTGAGAGATGGTAAGCTTGAGCCGAGGGCAAAGAGGAGCATATTTCTAGGATATGCTACTAGAGTGAAGAAATATAGGTTATGGTGTACCTCTCGAAAGTCTCCAGGTTTTCTCATCAGTAGGGACGCTACTTTTAATGAGTTTGCTTCGATAGACAGTCAGAAGGAAGTAGGAGAAATAGTTGAATCAGGATCGGTTGTGCGTAAACAGGTGGAGCTTGAAGTAGAATCAGTTCCTAGCAGGTCCAATAATTCAAATGGTTCTGAGGTGGATCCAGAATCAGGAGGTGAAGCGTCAACATCGAATGATAGTGACGATGATGCGCCCAAACCAAAACAACAACCTTATAGCATAGCATTGGGCAGAGAAAGAAGAGATATTAAACTTCCAAAAATGTATGTGAATCTAGTTGCATATGCTCTGTCAGTTGCAGAAGAAGTTGAGATGCAGGAACCTGGTAGCTACAGAGAAGCTATAGCGAGTTCATAGGCAGATCGATGGATTGGAGCTGTAGGGGAAGAGATTGAATCTCTTCAAATGAATACTGTGAACGTTGGCTAAACTTTTAACAAGACCGATATTGGTGAATCGCTAAATGATGTAGCAGGATAATTGGTTGGTTTAGTTGATTCTGATTTTACAGGTGATATGGATAAAAGAAGATCTCTGACAGGATAGGTATTTACTCTAGCTGGGAGTGCGATCAGTTGGAAAGCACAGTTGCAAACTACTGTGGCTTTGTCTACAACAGAGGCAGAGTACATGGCAGTAACAGAAACAGTTAAAGAGGCAATATGGTTGCAAGGTTTGGTGGCAGATTTGGGCTTGGATATGACTACCACAAAAGTGTTTTGTGATAGTCAAATCGCCATACACCTTACATGGAACCAAATGTACCATGAGCGTACAAAGCACATTGATGTCAGATATCATTTTATTCGTGATATAATATCAAAGGGAATTGTTGATGTGAAGAAAGTGTTTACACACGATAATCCAACAGATATAATGACCAAGGCAGTATCAGTTCGAAAGTTTAGGGAGTGCCTAAACTGGATCGGTGTTCGCAGTATAGAGTGAATTCCTTAAGGGCATTTGGTGAGTCAGACGAAGAGAATTTTCTTTGTTGATAGTGAAGAAAGGATATTCGCCTGAAGGGGAAGATTTATTGTGAATGAGTTAAATAGTGCCTTGATAGTGTGTACTGTGTCCGGCAGTACACTTTTGTGTCTATGATAGTGATATTGTGCGTTGACAGTGTACTGTGTCCGACAGTATAGTTAAGTGTTGTGAGAGTATTGTGTCAATCTTGTGGTATGAGCCCATTAGGCCCATTGTCTAGTATGTCTATTAATTCCCTATAAATAGGCTACTAGGACTACACAAAACACAATCCGAAATCTGTAACATTTTCGATCATAGTGAAACTATTTTCTCTGGCGTCGCCCGTGGACGTAGACAATTGTCGAACCACATTAAATCCCGTGTTCATTCAAGTTTGTCCTTCATTTATGTTTTGTGCTTGAGCTATTTTGATAATTGAATAGTAATTTAATAACAATATATATAGGTTGAAATATTTTAATCATATAAATGATAAAGAAATTCCCGCAATTAAATTATGTTAACAAGACAAAGAAACTCTAAAAGTTTTTAAAAAAGCAAAAAAAACATTAGAACAAAATATCATTAATCAAATATTATAATTATAAAACAGAAAATAAAAAAGATAAAACTGTATTGGAAAATGGCAACTACGCGGAATGATGGGAGTCTTAAACACTTCTAAAAGTGACTATTTATAAAAGTATAGTACTCAAACTATTTTGTTATTCAGCACTATATGAACACACCACAACAGTCATACATAATGCAATTAATAAAATTGTTGGTCCATTGTGTCTCATGTTCGAGGAATGCTGGCTGCTGCGAATGACTTATATCATTTTAACCGGTTTTGCTGTTTTTCCAAAGGGACAGTCGATATTTCTGTAACGTAACACGCAATAAAAAAGTGTAAGTGTCCAAGTTTTGGCCATGGAATGTTATTAAAAAAAGTTTGAATATCAGCCGTAAAAGGATAATACCTGCAAATAGCTGTCAACGCTTTGTCTCGTTAATCCTTCAACCTTCATCTTCTCAACGATTTTTTTGGGGTAGCTTCTGAAATAGGGGAAACACAAAAGAAGCAAAAACAACAATAAGGATTATAATAGGTAGCAGCTAATAGGAAACACAATAAAAAACACTCACTGTCTCCTAATTCCTCCACAGCTTTAACAAACTTTTCGTGAAGATCAAGATCCCAAACGGTTCGAGGCTTTTTGGTTTTCCTTCTCTTCTCGTCTTCAATGTCATCTCCCTCCTTGTAGACATCATCCGCACTGTCCTTTTCCTTCTCATCCCGTTTGTCTGTTTTCTTCACCTCAGGCTCTACGAAGGCTGCCCCTTGTCCATCACTAGAATTCTTTTTCGCATTTGAGTTCGTTCCTAATCTCGGGTAGACATGGTGCCATATGGTATTCAATTGTTCTATTGGGATAGGCTTCACTAAATAAGCGACAGCGCCTTGTTCAATCGCCTCCATTACCAGCTTCTGCTCACTATAAGCCGAAATCACTGGATTGGGCCGAAAACAAGACAGATAAAATAAATATAACGTCAGTCTAGGCCTAATCAGTATATAGGTCCAAGAAAGATATTACACTTACTGACTAAGGGTATGTCTTTCGCTGCGGCCACACGTTGAAGAAGTTTCAGTCCCTCTCGTGCCCCTTCAACATCAGTTTGTGCCCCTTCAACATCAGTGATAACAATATCAAAAGGCTTCTTCTCCTCCATCAACCTTTCAAGTGCATGTTCGGGCAAATTCGTCGCGGTAACTGCATAACCACCAAGATATAATCTTTTCAACCACAAAACTTACCTAAGAAAGATATTTATCAGCTTCTTGAACCCAAACCATTAATCAAGAAAATAACCTTGATACTGGCATTGTTTCAGCATAGCCTCAACAGTCTTCAGGTAAGTTAAATCACCGTCCACCAGAAGTACACGGAGGGCTACCGGAAACCCCTCTGGTAGACAACTTTCCTTAGGAGAAGGAGAATTCATCTTTTGAATAAAACCGATTAGATTTTTCCTATTTTTGTTTAATTGAAACAACACCCAGTAGGCCAGTACCCAAAACAGAAACCCAGAGGAACAAGAACAGATATAATAACAAAAAATGAAAGATAGTGATCGATATAAACCAAAACCAACACCCTAACAATATTATCTTGATTTTCTTTTCGTAAGAGCACACTACTTAAGATTCTGTAACTATAGAGAGGCCGATTTCATATTGCTCCTAATGACTTGCTTTGCGCTCTATCTCTCTCTATATATATATATGACCAGATAAATGCCTTGTTTGTACTCTGCATTATATAGTTAACGTTTTTGACCCCTTAGATAAACACTAAATTTTATACGAGCAAAACTTTATTACTATTATAATTATTACCAAGTTTACTTTTATTTTAATATTTATTAAGAAAAATTATTTTTATTAATTAATCATTTTTATAACTTGTTCCAAAAGGATAGCCGAGTTGGTCCTGTAAGATATACAAACATTTTTTTGGCGCAATATATTCTTTCTAACACCAACCCCGCCTTCGAAAAATAGAACTTCAATCCAGAGTAAAAAATGAATCGCGTCAAATGAACTTACTGGAATTCTTCTTCGATACGCTAAAACCAAAAAATCAAAGATCTTTCATAATAACGTCTCCGTTACTCATAACCAGTATCAAAATTTAATTAAATTTGAAAAGATAGATATTGAGTTCCTCCAAAAGTTTTTCAAACACTATTGTAGGGAAATTAAGTTTGCTTTTGATAAACCAAAATATGAAGTCATACTATTTGTAATATATTATAACAATAATTAAATTTCAGAACATACTTTTACTATATTCTTTCTAACTAATTTTTTTAAGTTAAAGTAACTTTATTATTTTTGGGTTAAATTGGAGTTTTACAAATTTTTGGACTTAAGTGTAAATTACACCAAAATTTGGAACGTCGCCAAGGAGACAGATTTCCCTCCTTCAACTCAAAATCCAAATTCCTTTTTTTTTTTTTTTTTAATTCTTCCTTAGGTTTTGATCTTCATTTGTGAATCTCGATTACTTTCACCATCTTCGTTAGTTCTTTATATTTGATATTAAGACATCTCTTCTTTTCAAAACTCTATGTTACTTTATTTTGTTTCAAATTCCTACTGCATCCCATATTCTTCCTCTTGTCTTTCCCATATTCTTCCTCTTGTCTTTCATTTTCCAGAACAAGAACTCAGTCCTCTATCATTATATGTTGCATCTTCTTTTTCGTCTTCTCCAGTTTTTTCCAGATTAAGCAAAAATCCCTCATAATTACTTATCTGCAAAATAAAGGTAATTATTTGTCAATTTTTATATAGCCTATTTGTAAGCATTCTAAGAATGTGATTGCCTCCAACTGAATTGAAGGTTTAAAGTCTTTGTAATCAATCTTTATTTTTCATTTTAGAGTCCATCGAACTAGCCCATCAGCAACTCCATTTTGTTCTCTAAAAATAAATCGAAGAGACCTTTTGCTTGTAATTAAATATCTTATGCTATGTATTACCGATTATAGATAATTTGGAACTTTTTGCAAATGAAATAAGCGAGATAAGAATTTCAAAATCAGATTCTATGTCTACTTCCCTTATTATGGTATTTCTACATATTTGAAGGTCGTCGTTCATCGCTCGAGCTTCTATTTTGAGAGGAGAAGTAAGATTTTCATATGTATTTCCATAATCATGGATGTTGTTTCCTTTGTTGTCACATATAATTATTGCACCACTGGGTTCCCCAGACGTAAGACAAGAAGCATCAAAATTTAGTTTGTATCTTCCTGGCAAAGGAAGCATCCAGTTTAGGTAAGATACTTTATGTTTTGTATTTAGGTGATTAACACATCCAAGAATAGTTGTCTCTATTTCAATCTGTTTCCAGTGTTTCCTCTTTATCGGCTTTAAATGATCTGGATTGATTAGAATTTTAGAGATGTAGTTGATTGTTTACGTAACTGAGAAGCCATCACCCTTAACTTTAGTCTTGTTTCTTTGTTGCCAAACTGCCCAGCTAATTATTGTAGGAAGGATAGTTTTGATGTGTAGCTTACCAGGAGATGACCAGAACCATGTTCTAAACATATAATTTGTGGTCATACATCTCCTGATATCAACTTTTAGGATGCTTGCAAAATGAGGCCAGATACTTCAAGCAAAAGCACATGAGACAAATAGATGGTCTTTTGATTCAATATTTTGAGAAAACCGGCATTTATATGCCATAGATACATGTCTAGACTGTAGGGTTGTGTCTATTGGAAGTTTGTTTTCCATTAGTCTCCAAGTTAGAAAAAGAAATACCTTTGAACCAGCTGTTGTTTGTATTTGAATCAAGACTCATTAGGGGGGGGGGGATTTCCATACCAGTTATCTAGCCACAACTCCACCTTGTCTTTACCTAGTTTCTATTTGATTTTCTCTTCTGCAAAGTAATTTATGTTAGATTGTTTATTCCACGTTTGTGAGCCTTTTTTTGAGAAGTTCATTTATAAAGGATGGCTTCCTTTACAATAGATACTATGGAGGATTTTTGCCCACAATGGGTTATTCTCTCCTAATTTTATCCATAATTTTTA
This sequence comes from Limnanthes douglasii subsp. nivea, assembly GCA_036936605.1. NCBI lineage: Eukaryota > Viridiplantae > Streptophyta > Magnoliopsida > Brassicales > Limnanthaceae > Limnanthes > Limnanthes douglasii. The sequence goes on from JAUPFV010000001.1 coordinate 228,224,213, forward strand.
TGAGCAATCCATCTTTATATCTTGTAAACTCCTTATATTTAGTCCTCCTTCACCATATATTTTCTAGATTTTTGGCCAGGATGACTAGTGAATTTCGTTATCCTCATTGGTTGATCCCCGTAAGAACTTGTTCAGCATTGTTCCAATTTTTGTGATGATTGATTTGGGGAGCCAACAACTCTGTAACCAGTATAAACGGATGGGCATTAATACTGAATTTACTAATGTAAGTCTTCCTCTAAATTATAACATTTTATCATTCCATCTTGCTATCTTTGCCTTAATATTTTCCAAGTATTGATATGTAGTCGATTTCTTTGTTGTGAGGGATTAATGTTATTCCTATAAATTGTTGGAAGGCTTCTTATACTAAAGTTTCTCTGAATAGCTAGAGATCTTCATCTGTAATGAGAGAGACTCATTGTTGTTATTATGATTGTTTTCTCTTTGTTGAGAGACTGTCTAGAGATATTCTGATTCACCTACAAAAATTCTCTAATTTTCTCCATAGAAGAGGATAACCCATTAGTGAATATAAGTAAATCATTAACTAATGAGAGACTTGATATAATCATTTTGCTTATGTTTGAAAATCTTAAACATTTATCATTAATGAACATGAAATTCAAACCTCTTAAGAGGATATCTTCTGCTAAATTAAAGAGACTAGGGGATAATAGACCCCTTTGTTTAACTCTCCTTTTGATTTTAAAGAAGCCTACAAATTCTCCATTTATAAAAAATGGATACATGGACAACTTTAATAATGTTACCCACTAGTGATATTACTATGTTGTTGAAGCCATAGCAGTGTAAAACTATAAGGATAAAGTTGTGAGATAGGTTGTCAAACGCCTTGGACATGTCTACCTTGATGATTATGTTCTCAACTTGATTCTCACTACCAATATCATATACTAGCTCCTTAGCAATTAATATGTTCTCATGAATCGATCTGCCTTTGACATAGGCACCATGCACTTGAGAAATTATTTTAGGAAATAAAGTAGATAGTCTATTATTTAACAGTTTAGACATGATTCTGTTTAACATCGAACAAATATTTATTGGCCGATATTGGTTCTTGTAGTAAAGGTATTCTACTTTAGGTATTAAACAGATTCTAGTGGCTAAGATGCCTTTTGGATTATCTTGAACATTAATAAAGGATATAATAGATTTACATAAATCTTACTTGATGATACTATAATATGTTTTAAAGAAACATCTATTGAAGCCATATACTCTAGCTGCTCCCTCCGAGTTGATGCTCTGTATCGTGCTCCATACTTCTTGTTCTATAGGCTCAACTAACATAAACCTGTTATCTGGTTCATTAATCACCTTTGGGATAACATTAAATATATTATTGTTCATATAATCATCTTGTAAATCCTTATCAGAGTAAGAGGGTGTAGATAGGATGTCTCTAAAGTATTCCACTGATGATGATTTGATGGTTTCATCATCAGAAAACCATTTGTTGTTGAGTTTTATTCCTGTAATTCTTGATTTTCTTCTCTTTCTTTTTATATAATTTTGGTATGTATTTATGATCATGCTTCCATCCTGAATCCATTTAGAGTAGTATGTTTGTCTCCAATATCCTTCTTTCATGGAGAGGGCCAGAAGATGTTCAGCTCTGGCTTTGGTTATGGAGATCTTGTCCTTTTGACTGTTAGAGTTTATGAAACTAGCTTCCTTAGCCTTGGCATTTTCTTCAGTTTGAATGACTTTGTCGAAGATATTTTTAAAGTAAGGTATGTTCCAAGTCTTCAACACATCCTTTAATCTCTCTAATTTGTTCCCAAATATAAACAGGGGATATCCATTCATACGCTCTTTCCATCTTGACTCTACAATATTTAAGATTTCTTTGTCCAATGTCCGTGAATTTAGAAATTTGAAGCTTGTTATGTGTTTGTCTATGTATTTAATGATGGACACACACAAATGTGTGTGATCAGAGCATGTATGAGCCATGTGAACCACCTTAGTTTCTACAAAGTAATCAGCCCAAACCTGATAGAATAACACTTTTGCTAAGCGCTTCCATTTTGTTTTGTTGGTCAACGTGAACTTAGTCCATGAAAAACCTGCATCCTCTAAAAAGAAATCCTTAATAACATTATTAAAATCAGTAGAACTCTGATAACAGCAGTTAGTGCAACCGATTTGTTCAGATGGAGATGTTATTGAATTAAAATGACCCAATAGTAACCACTCTTTAGTAGAATGTGCAATGCTTCCAATTGTGTTCCATTTCTCATTCTGTTTGCTCTCTGACACTCTGCATATACACAAGTTATTGAGAAGACCTTGTCTAGTAGAGGATGCTTAATGTTGACGTGTATACACTGGTCACAATTCCTGAGTATGTTACTCTGTAGATATGCATTCCAAAACAACCATATTTTATTAGAAACATTAGCAAAGTAATTAGGAAGATTCAGTTTTGTAGATAAGGATTCTATTTGACTACTGTCTATCATTGGTTTATGGATGCACAATAGTGTAATCTTCTCTTTATTGATAATTGACTGCAATTTTCTGACCAAAATTTTATTTCCTTCTCCCGTTATGTTCCAACATAAGGCTTTGATCATTTGGGACTAATAAATGCATCTCTCTTTGTCTCTTTAAATTGAAGATATTTTATCATTAATGGCCTGTTTCATTTATTTGCTCTTGCTAGCTTCAGTTTCCTATCCAACAGTTTTTGGAAGCTTGGGCCCACTTCTCTATGTCTAAATGTAGGAGTGATAGGGAGGCTGCATGTGTTTTCCTTATTTGGTGTAATGTATCAAGCTGAATAGGAGTTTGAATCATCAGATTGAAGAGGGTCGTGTTCAGCATCCAAGGACTTGATTGCTTTAATTATTTCCTCACCTTCCATGTCTTCTACTGCATCTTTATCCTCAATTTGTGCATCATGAATTATTGATTCATTGTGTCTTATTTGAGAGGTAAGATAATTAATATTGTGGTTGGTATCATCAGACTCAATCCCTTATGTTCTTTTGTTGATCTTTTCCTCGATTTGACTATTATTGATTTAAGCTTGTTTGGCATTTCTGCTTTTCCTTCTTTATGAGTAGTCTAAGGTGAACTAATATTGGTGGTACCTATCTAGTTCATGCGGTTGATTGGCTCTTTCTGATCAAACCTGAGTTTTTTACACAAATATTTGTCATGACAAACATGAATACATTGGTCATAATATTTAGAAATATTTTTTTAACTTAGATGGATCAATACTCCTTTGTTATCCCCAAACCCAAGCCACACATTATGCTGTAGTTTTCTTGAGATATCAATCTCCATCCAAGCATTAGATGCATTGTAAAGTGCTTTGTTTTTGGGCGGAATCTAAAATTTGATTGGATTACCAATTGCAGATGCAATTAAGTGAATTATGTGTCCGTTATACAAGTTTTCAGGAAGTATCGATTATAACCCAGATTGGCACAATCGGGGCATTCCTTTTTGGGCTGAATGAAGGCTGTTATTTGAGTATAAACATTGAATATTGACCCACTTTCCAAATCCCACGACACCAGATCTTGCTAATGTCTTCTTTTAATGAGAATTCAAGGAACATATTCCTTGAACCCCAGTTAGTGTATGAAAAGTCAAATTCGAATCTTCTCTCCTCAAAGAATCTGTCCAAGACTTGTTTCTTTGGAGACCATTTGAAAATTTTCTTATTGCATATAACAGTTTAAACTTGACATTATTTTCAGGTCTCGAGGTAGCTTTTAAGTATGAGTTGTTGCGAGAATTTGTTTGACCTTATTTCTGCATTTGTTATGGTTAATCAATTGATTCTTTGTGTATCAATTTTGGAAAGTTTTGCAGATTGCTCTCCATTATTTTGTAGAACAAATGGTTGATTCAATGACAAGTAGCCATAAATGCCGAAGATAAAGTAGAAGAAAGCTCAAAAGAACTTTAATCTTGAGAACCAAAAAACTATTTTTTAGGAGAGAAATGTGTCCTCGTGATAAATTCTTTCTAACTATCATTATATTTCGTTAAACTTGTTCATTTATACTTTATAATAAAATAAAACCTTGCATTATGATTATCACATCAAGATTTCTTAATAAAAATGGTTTATGTAACACCTTTACATAATAAATCTTTAATGGTATAGTATCGTAAAAAAATTAATTGCATTATACGGTTTCAAAATGAAAAAGCTAAATAGAACTTAGATATATAGAAAAAATATAAAATATATAAAAATAAAAACTTTAGCAAATATAAGAAATTACAGATTTTTTATTTTAAATTTATAAGGTATAATTCCTATTAATTTCAAACATATAACAAAAGTTACATCTATAACTTTTTTTACCACTATGTGGGTTGGATCTTGTATGAATGTCTAATTTTTCCACCTAGATGCTATGAAAATATAAACTATATATTTATATATAATATAATAGCAACTGATATTGATAAAAAAATAAAGAGCTTTACAATAAAAGAAACCAAAAACGATTCGATCAAATGATCATATCAACAAATGAGGAATTCAATGCAAAAGACACATGGAACAAAATAAGAGAAAAAGTCATAAATCTATTTGTTCAAGCGACTTTGGAACAACACTACAGCTAAAAAGTGTTCATTTCTTATATGAAGACTTTTGAATAATTGGATATCAGTTGATACTACATTACAAAAAAGGAATTTTGGTGGGCCTCTAAATGTTAGATATGTGAATAAATTGAATCAATAAACAATTTATTTGTTGAATATAATAAAACTTGGCAAGTTTGTAAATATTTTGTTAGCTTATTTGGTATACTAATAGGAATACACATGATATTACCCCGTATTATTATAAGTTGGTTTTGGCCTACTGAGAAAGAGGTTCATAAATTCTCCCTCCTATAATATGTTGGGTTATAGGGAACTCTATAAATAAATCAGATCACCAAGAGCAAAGCGTCTATGTTAAAGCTATTATTGACCATAATAAGCACATCATTACAATACTAGATTTTTCTAACCTCCTAAAGAGAGTATATTGGAATAAGAATTCAGAAGTATCTTATGATCTTAATTGTCTCAAGCATTTAAACAAACCAAGAAGAGGTATATATTTCGATTAGAATTTTAAAATCTAAATTTTATATATCTTAACTAGAAACTACATATAAGTAACATAATCAAGCTTAATATTGACCGACCATGTAGCTTGACTGGTTAATTTAGTGATGATGGTCTATTAAGAGATAATTTGGAAGATATCTTAGTATCTTATGATATAATTTATGGAAAGCAATCTCTTATTATTGTTGAATGCATGATCCTCTTAGATGGACTCTTTATATGTAAAGAAAAGAAATTAATCATATTATCACTGAGATTAACTCAATTAATCTTATTGAAATACTAATGAAAGATAAAGCACCATAACATTTGGCTCCACTTATTGAATGTTGTAGAAAACTAATATCTTCAAGCATGACTATAGTACATATTTACAGGGAGCAAAACCAACCTATAGGTTGACTTACTAAATAGACTCTCAAATGTAGAGTTAAACCAGACTTCAATCAATAACAAATTCCAGCTCCACTAAGAGCAATTAATATACTTGAAAGCATAAAAGTAGGTTACATAAGGGTAGGTATTGATAGATTAATCTCAATTAATAATGCTAATTATCTAATCAAGAAATTGAAGATATATTAACTATTACATAGTATACCTTGTGAATTACTGGGTTATATGGCCTTGTATAAATTTTGCATTATACGTACTTGTAGAAATGAGAACTTTTGCAGAACTCTTGAACACAACTTCATCAAGTTCTGACTATGGATAAAGTCTTCAAGAATCTACACAACAACACAGAGGTCAAAATATTTTGATACAAATAACATAATTCTAATCAAATATAAATTGCATTGTTGCTTCCAACGATTTTTTAATACAGGTAGTAATACATGACTTGATCAATTATAATCTAAAGAGGAGTCCCAAAAGAATGAGTTGAAGACTTGAAATGGATCGTTAAAGCTAAAAGTGTGAGTAGAAAACAAAAATTTATTAAGTTCTATAAACAAGTTTAAGAAAAATATAAATATAACTTCTTAAGAAAACACAGATCATAAAGAAAAATGAAAATAAAAGAAGCTGGAGCAACAATAAAAATAACTCAGAGACGCCAACCCTATTTTAGAGAAATACTCAGCTAGACTGAGTCGATTCATGGGCTAAGGATATTAATCTCTTCGTTAGATTTTAGAAGTATTTGATGTGCTTCAAAGACAAAAATGAAAAAGAAAGTCAAACTAGTACCATCTTAATTTTCAGAAATTTAGAGCCAATTTTTATTAGGGTCGTTGGTACCAAATCTAATTTTATGTTTAAACTAAGGCCATAGGCTTTTAATGATTTCAAATTTTATTATGTATAAAATACTCGATGTATATAGGTTTCATAATTTTTACAATTGGCAAACATAACAGTGCTATATTTAGAGAGAGTATCTTTGATTATATATATTATTTTAAAGTAAAAATAAAATTTCATCCGCAAATAGGAGAGCTATTGAGTATCTTAAAAATTATTACAATCATGTATTTTCTAAAATCTTTGACACTAGATTTTTTTGTCATATAATTTAATTGATTGCAAAATATGTAATAAGTATGATAATAGAAGATTATATCAATCCTATTGAAGTATGGGTCCTACTGTGCTCGACCTCGGTTACTATAAAAAATTATTAGAAAAACATTTATAAGGCGAGTTGAAAGCAATTAAAAGAACTTATTTTAGATGGAGAAACTAAATGTAATTCTACATATTATCTTATTTTACGTGCTTATACATATGAAGATGAGATTACTACGCATTACCATAGACATTATCCTAATAAACCTCTTGAAAATCCAAACTCGGTTTATTGTGCTACGATGTTATGGTTCTTGAGACAATTTAAATCTGCAACTAAGTTTTTTTTATTTGCAATATACTTTTAACATTCACTTGGCCCATAAAATTACTAGTCTTGCTATGCATACGAATAATATAGGGATAAAAATGTATGTTGCGAGATGGTGCTCAATATTGAAGTTATATATATAAATATTTTCATCTCATCCCATACGCTTATGCTATTGGGTTCATTTTTTATCCTTACGAAATAAATTTTTATTTTTAGTTAATTATTTTTATAAATCCTTGAAAATGTCTGAAGATGAAACCTATAACCCTAAAGTATATATTCAAGAATTTGACGCGAAGCTTTATATAATGTATACTAGGTATGTTGAAAGATATGGGGGAAATATAAATGTAAGATCTTGAAATGTAACATGTAATTTAATATTTATAGGGATATATGCAAAAACTTCCTAATTATGTGGAAATGATAACGATTTATAGGGGGAAGACAAGAGAAACCCCTCAAGATGATAATGAAGTGGGTAGATATTTGAACTCTCGATTTGAGTAACATCATTAAGACTCCAAAAACCATTTTATTATTTTTAAGATGGTGCAGTACCAAAGAAGACGATCTTCTTATTATTTACAAATTAGCCAAAAAGATTTTTTCAATACCTATGTCTACAATTGCAAGTGAAGTTGTTTTTAATTAGGCCAGGTTACAATACACGACTAAACAAACAAGATTGTTAGGCCGTGCATTTGGACTCCTTGTTGCACTCAAGGATTGGATTGCAACAAATCAAAGGATGCAAGAGAAAGAGTATAAAAAATAAGAGAATTCAATGGACATCCTCAATCAATTTTCAGACAATGTTGCATATGAACTTGAACAATATCTTATAGATGAAGACGAAGATGAACCTTAAGAAAATGAGTATGAAGATCTTGGATCGAAAGAATAAACTTGGACAAATCAAGATGAATGAAATTTGTAACAGATTTTGTAATATAAGTAGTTCAATTTGTGAACATTTTGGCAAAACTCATGGCTCGCAAGAGTATAAATTTTGAAAGCTTTAATTCAATAAAATTTCCTTTTTATCTTTCTATCCCATAATGTAACAACTTGTCAAATATTCCAAGAAAGATAGAAGACACAACAAACTGGTCATTAATTCCCTAAAGAGAAGTGGGAACAAGCAACATCAAAGATCTTTATCTGAATGATTAGAATTATAAGTTGGAACATAATAGGTATTAATAATAAGCCCTCTTTGAGAAGACTTAATTCTATGATTCACATGAAAGTGCAGTATCCTGGGATCAAGTATAGTTTTCTTTTTACTTTTATTTATGCTAACAATCAGAGACCTATGAAATTTATTTTAGAAAGGATGAAAGCTATTTCGACCTATGGCAAGGTCTGGATTACTGCGGGGGACTATAATGTTATCACTAATTCTGATGATCAAATTGGATGCAATACTAATCACCCTATTAGTAAATAAAATTCCAATGACATGATTAGATGCTGCAACCTAAAGGATATTGGGTTCTTGGGTTCTAGATATACTTGGAGTAGAGGGTCTCATTGAAAAAGATTGGAAAGAGCTATGGTGAATGAGAAATGGTTCACTGATTTTGGGGTTCAGGTTAAGCACATGGTCAGAACTTGTTCTGACCATGCCCCTCTTCTTATCACCTCTCCTATAAACTCTATTAATTATGGTAATAAAAAAATTAAGTTTCTTAATGCTCGGACTAATGACTGTTCTTTCTTAAGTATTGTGCAGCTTAACTGGAGTTTGAAAACCAATGGGGATAGATATCTTATCTTCTCGTACAAGCTTAGAAAACTTAAGGTTTGCCTTAAGGGTTGGAACAAAAGCCACTTTTGGCAATATCTTTAACAAGGTTAAAGCTACTGCTGATGAGGTTATCAAGATCGAGAATATTCATTCTAGGGATAACAATCAAATATCTAAGGAAGCTTTTTCTAAAGCTAACAATTTACACCTCAAAGCTCTTAGGGATGATGAGGCCTACTGGAAGCAGAAAACTTATAATTGTTGGCTAAAAAACGAGGATGGTAATACTAAGCTATTCCATGCTTATGCTAACAAGAAGAAGAGAAGGAATACTATAACTAGCATAAAGGATGATCATACCTGGCTATACAATCCTGAAGACATTGGTAAATCTGCAGAAAGATTTTTCAAAAACATCCTTAATTCTGATTCTTTTCTGAGTAAAGATAATTAAAGTAAATGTATACATGATCCTATATTAAATAACATCCCCGTGTTAATTTCTAAAAATGACAATGATGCTCTGATGAATCCCACTAATACAGGAAATCTGGAGTATCATTAACAATATGAACAATGACAGTGCAGTTGGCATTGATTGTTTTAATATACATTTCTTTAAAATTTGTTGGGATATCATTAATGAAGATTTATGCAACGATTTTAACTCTTATCTCCAAGGAAACAACATTCCCTCTAGCACTTTTGCTACTGGGATATGTCTGGTTCCTAAAATATCTAATCATATTGGTTGGTCTAACTACAAGCCCATTAGTCTTTGCTCTTTATTTAATAGAATTCTTTTGAATCTTATTAATACCAGATTGGCTAAGCTTTTGCTTAAGATCATATCTAGCTATCAAGGAGCTTTTGCTCTTCACGAAAACATCTTGATAGCTAAAGAGATGATCCATGACCTCAACTGAAAACCCAAACGTGGAAATGTCATTATCCAAATGGATATGTCCAAAGCATTCGATAGAATGGCTCACTCCTTTATTCCAAATGTTTTGTCCAAATTTTGGTTTTCTGTTGATTTCATTAATCTCATCAACAAGCTAATATCTGGTGTTAATATTTTCATTCTAATTAATGGGACTCTTATGGGCTATTTCCATCAGAAGAAGGGTTTAAGGCAAGGAGATCCTTTATCTCATAGCCTCTTCATTCTTGCTGAGGAAGTGTTAATTAGAGGGTTATATAATCTGCTCAATGAAAACAACAATATGCTATATGCTACTAGAACTAACCTGATTGTTCCCTGCTTAGTTTTTGGAGATGATATTCTTGTGTTCGCTAATAGTCAGAGCTCTTCAATTGACCTGTTAAGAAAACACATGGAGAACTATTAATTAGTTTCTGGTCAAGTTATAAATAAAGACAAAACTAAACTTATTACCTCTCATAGAATGAACTCTGCTATGGTGAATAACTTGAAGCTCAAGACTGACTTCTCTATCGATAATCTCTTTCTAGTTACTTATGGATTACTCTCTGCAATAACAGTAGAAAGGAAAACTTTAGTCTTATTCTTGAAAAAATCAGTGACAAAATTAATGACTGGGATTCTAAGCACCTCTCCTTTGGTGGGAGGCTGACATTAATTTCCTCTGTTTTGCTTCCAATAACATATTATTAGATGGAAAATAGTTGGATTTCTAAATCTATTATCAACATCTTGGAGACTACTTTTAAGAGGTTTTTGTGGAGATCCAATTTCAATTAAAGGACCATCCATTGGTCTAATTGGAGTTATGTTTATAAGCATTTTGAGGAAGGTGGTTTGAATATCAAAGTACTGAAGGATATTCAGACTGACTTCTCTCAAAGCTCTGGTTTATTTTCAGACAGAATACTTGTCTCTGGTCAAAATGTTTACAGAATATTTATTGTACTAACAGTCACCCTCTTAAAGCTAAGTGTAAAGGAACATATTCTCTTATTCGGAAACGACTTACTGATGTTAGAGATCTTTCTGGGTGCAACATCAGGTGGCTTCTGGGAAAGGGAAATGTGGACTTCTGGCTTGATGACTGGCATAATGGACCTTATATAGCTACTGATAGCAGCTGGTTCATTGAGGCTCTAGCTAGGACCTTTTGGAAAGACAACTCATGTGATTACGCCTGTCTCAACTCCTTTCTTCCCTGCGAAAAGGTTAAACAGATTAGCAACTTCAGCATTAACACTGATAAGAAGGATAAGATCATTTGGAAGCATTCTAAAAACAACAGCTTCAATACTAAATTAACATGGGAAAGCATAAGGGAAAAGTACAACAAATCTAGTCTTTTTTAGAAAATTTGGAACCACAAAATCCCCAGGAAGTTTTCTTTCTTCTGTTGGAAGCTTATATCTAACTTTATTTCTACTGATGATGTCTTAAGGAACATACACTTAGTCATTGTATCTAAGTGTCAATTTTGTAACAGTTATGAAGAGAAAAAACATCTCTTTGTTAGCCGTTGCTTTTCTTGGCAAATTTGGAACTACTTTAGTTCGTTATTTAATGTCAAAATTGGTCGATATATGTCGACTACCCATATTATTAGGATGTGGTTCTGGCACTCTAAAAATAAGTTCCATATCACTTATAGTGTTCCTCAAATTATATGTTGGTACATTTGGAAGAATAAAAACTCTTCCAAATTTAAAGGCACTCATGATACTCACATTAAAACTATTGAAAAAATAGTTAAAGTTATAAAAGACATTGATTTCTCTAATTGCCTGACCTGGTAAACACTGGTCTAATTCCTTTAATGCAGTAATCGATTTGGGATGTCAATCAGTTGAGTCTAGAAGAAATAAAATTACTTACTTCAAATGGAAGCCTTCTGAGAAAGATAGACTCAAGCTGAATGTCGATGGTGCTTGTTCCCACATCGATGAAGCTACTGGTGGCATTATTGTTAGGAATTGGGAACGCGATGTCGTTGCTAGGTCTGGATTTATGTTTGGAAAGCTGAATCCCTTGCTTGCTGAAGCAAGGCCCCTGATTGAATACCTTTTGGTTTGTAGACGAAAAGGCTGGTTGAATGTTGACGTCGAGACTGGCAGCTTTCTCCTAGTCAATATGATTGCGAAAGGCTCTGATCACTGGTTCACTGAATCTCTTATAACTATCTATAGAAAGCTCCTTCACCATAATATATCACTCAGAAATATCTCTGGCATCCAGAATTAGGCGTCTAATTGGATAAAAAATGGATGCTTTCCAATAAGAAAAATCAGGAATTCATCCATTTTTCTGCTCCTAGCGAATTACTTTCGCTTGTTTTTCTCGAAAGTCTACGCATGGGGTATATTTATTCTCATTAAGGGTGTGAGATTGGACTCTTTTTGGCTTGAAGCTGATTTGAATTGTCTTTGAAGCTGGTAGTGTGTTAGGGTTTATTATATTGGGGCTTTTCTAGTTTGAGGATTGATTTCCTATATTTGATGCAAATTCTTCTTTGTTGGATCGATGGTTTGCTCCATTTTGAGGATTGAAGCTGGACGCTAGGGTTTCTGCTTATGGAGCTTGACTGAGCTTTTGAAGTCGAAGACGAGTATTTAGTCTGTTTGATTTTGGTAAAATTACTTTACGACTTTGTATTAGTTCTAGTGTATCAATTTGCTCCTCCAACTTTTGTATTCTTCTAATTCAGTAATAAAGTTTTATTTGCTTAAAAAAAGTCATTTGCATGACGTTACTATGTACAGGGAAGACGTGTGCGTGACGTTACCTTGTTTTACCGTGTTTTGTTACTATGCATATATTACCACTAAGCTGGTATCTTGAATATACCTACCGTGTCACATCCCGTTTTCCACTCCTACTTATTACCACTCATTTCAAATAATATGAGAAACTTGAGTTGTGTAAAATGTCCATGGATAATTTTTCCAATTTTACCCATGTATTTGTTCATACCATTTTATTTAATGGGTTTCCAAGCACATCTCCGCTAATTTACTAAAAACTCGATGATTCATTCTTTATCAGCCAGTTGAGTAAGTTAATTTTATTTTTAGTTTTTCACTTTCTATTATCCATGATTATTGCTTTTTGAAACGTTCGTAGTCTTAAGGATCATATTAGACATAAAGACATAATTGAATTCATCTTTTGTGTTCATGTTATTTTAATGTGTCTTTTTAAAAACAAAGTGAATGAAACTAAAGTTTATAGTATTATCAGATCTATGCTGCCATTTTGATTTGAACCTTAATGCATTCAAAATTGAAAATTACTAATGATAAGGGTGTGATTTAGCCAGGTCGGATCCGATTGTTCAAATTTGGATGGTTTTGTCAAAATATAATTATTGTAACGTAAAATAGCCTAAATATAATATGAAGGGTACATGATGTAATAATGAGTATATAAGTAGATTAATAGAATAAAGGGGTAGAATAATCTTAAGTGGGTCATCCATATGGATTTGGGCTATCCACCTTTACTATATAGATAAAGATTTCTTTTTTGGAGAAGGGTGAACAATTAATATACTACAACCATGTTTTTGGTATTTTCTCTCTCTATTTCCCATATTTCTCTCTCTAGACTTGGTCCAAGTACTATGTGGTATAAAAAATTTGGGTTGGAATATTTCTGGAACAATCACCTCAATCCAATCCCTAGATTGAAGCCTTACGTATATATCCTTTAATCTTAAATTTTCCAATTTCCGCGATTTATGGTTTTAATAAAACCGTTGATCGAATCCCAATCTAGAATGAGCTCATCTCTATATTTAATTCTTGGTCTCCTATTACTTAGATAGACTTAGCCGATTTCAATACCATTCGTAAATTTCAATAATAAGTTTGTACCTCTAGATCTCGGACCTCTAGATCTCTTCTATTAATAAGTTCAATAATTTATGTAATTCTAGTTTTCTAGTCTAATAAGCAATTTAATATTTCTATCTCTTCTAAAATACATCCAGTATGTGGTAATAGCCTTTGGGATAATTATTTCCCCACCATCTTCATCTATTATGGTTTTCTTACGACTTTCGATCATGCTTCTATCACCATCTATCTTAAGTCACCAAAAAACCCTTCTAATTGTTTCAATATGTAGCAATCCCATCTGAATTAAAAGTCCATCACTACTGAAAGTTGGAACCTTTCTAATGAGGGTTCAGACATGAATATTATCCTAGCTAAACTTAATCGCCTACAACCCACTATATCATTCCTTCATATAAAAGAGTCCAATAACATTGAGAAAGAGTTTCCACCGCATAAAGTGTCCTCCTCCAAGCCCACCAGGATTTTGCTAGTGACCCCCTCAGTCATTCTCCCACTAAGATTGACATTAATCCTTAAAAAAATTTCATTTCCTTTAGTCATTCTGATGAATATTTCCTTACGTAAAAACTTTGCGAAACCGGGCTAAATCTTGGAGAGAGTAATGCCAAATTTTTCCACACCAATATTAAAGCTCGTATATCTCATAGCAAAATTATTTATATCAATGACTCTCTTGAGCATCTTTGTAGTTTCTTTCAAGAGATCGCAAACATTTTTGTTAATCATTTAAACAACCTTTTCGACAAGAAAAAAATCCTCTAGTTGCCCTAGGTTTAATCGTATAAATAACCTTATCGCCTCTAAGTTAAGCACTTCGAATAAGTTCATCATATCACCGATGATGATATCAAAACAACTCTTTTTATTAATAGTTATAATAAGCCCCTTTTCACTGATGACTTTAGTTTTAGTTTTTTTGTAAATCCTCATCGTCGATCATATGTAACCTAGTATCTTTAAATCCTCATGGTCGATCTTTGTAAGGTGGTTCATCACTTCTTCCTCCATAATTGTTTGGACCCCAGTTAGAATAAAAAAATTATCTTATTGATTATAAAAATGGGCACCCACGTGTCTCTCTCCAACCACAGAACCATTGCTTGCTACATTGTTATTTATAAGGTTATTTCCAAAATTCTTGACAATATGATTAACAAACCCTGCCTTTACTAATCGATTCCTCTAAGTAATAATTTATTCTTGGTTGTAGTATCTTATATATCCTCATATCCTAAGATCTCTACCATAGTTTTAACATAAGAAAGAAAGGCCCTAGAGCGACCCTTAAGATTTAATAAAGTTAATGGTTGTATTTATTATTACACATCCAAACTTCTCTCTTATGTCAGGAGGCTCCAATTAATTAAAGATGTTTTATTTGCAAGATAAGTCTATCAATCATTTATATTAATTTTTTATGTCTAATTCCTCAAAGACTTATCCTTGCTACTCCGAAGTTTTCTTTGGTCAGGGACTGAAGTGAAATTTGATAGATCTAACTTTATATGCTCCAAAGTTACATTTCGCTCAAAGGAGGGTGACCTTGGGATTATAGAGATATGATTCTAGAAGGAGACGACCATCCATAAATAGTTTGGGTTCATTTTGAGCGATAAAATATCCTCGATTTGGTGTCAATGGTTACAGTACGAGAAGAGTAAAGACAAGAACCTTTTGAACCTCTCTATTGGTTCCTCTCCTAGCTTGGGGAAGGGGAAATTATAAACTTAAGATCGTTACCAGCTAAACTTTACAAATTTGAAACGGGTAACGGATTCTCCACATCCATTTCGTATGGTATATTTCACTTTCTAAATTCTTTATTTGATAGCTACGTTCTAGTATTATTCATTATGTGAATGCATAAAAATAGTAAACCTCAGATATCATCGTAACGAATCCTGAAACTGGCCAACTCAGCTTCGATCGAATAACATATCTTACCACGCCCACCTGTAGGAGATCAATAATTCTATTAGTTTAATTCATACCCCTTCAAACAAAAATGACGTTAAAATATGGATCCCCAACGATAAATTTGATATATTTATTATAAGCAGTACTTACCATTTTATTTTCCCCCGTGCTCTTCAGCCTGCGCTAATATTTTTTGGAAAAAATTGATTACTCGTATACATTTTTTCACACCATTATTGTATGCCTTGTCGTCCAAGGGAAAACCTCCAACATATAAATTCTTATCTCTTGGGTACCATAGTCCCATACTATATTTTGTGCAATAGTTTTGAAAAGAGTCTTAATCACCTTCTAATGGAATGCTCATTCTCCCGTATCATTTCAAAAGCTTCGTTTATGAACCCCAAGTTCCATTCCCCAACTTTTGATTGGCCCGACTTGATCGGGTCAAGAATTTTAGGAGGGCTTTTACGTATTAGCTACTAGAAAAGTTATTGAGTTTTAGAGGATGTTTTAGATGGTTGATAGAGAGAGACCTACTACGATTTAATTTAGAGAAAAAATATATGACATATTAGGTTTAGAGTAATTGAATTTCACCAACCTATATTAATGCTCTAAAAGACTATTTATAGGCACCTTAAGCGCAATGAGCCTAACAAGCCGAGTAGTGTCTTTCGACAAGCAAGACACTTTCATTAAATCTGACATGGTACCAGATTTTCATAAGCCATTCCCAAAACGAACCTCAAATCTCTGTGGGAGTTAGTCCCAGAGGAAATTGTGGCCTAACAACATGACTTTACCTGATCAACTAGTCATACCAATGGATTCATAAGAATATGGTAAAAGAGCCTAGAGGAAATCATATTTATCTTTATATTTTGCTTATCCTAGTATCATCGAACTTCCTTAAGTCTTTGGCATAAACATAACATTTTGTAGTATTTCGTTCGAATTTTTATAAGTCCAAAGCATTTTGTAATAGGGATTTTATAAACGAATTAACTTTATTATATCCATTTCCTTTAATCATATAACGCATTCATATTTTTCAATTCGAAGGTAATTAAAATATTTTTCTGACCTTTTTTTTAATACAAATAACATCTTTAATCCTATCTATCATCTGTGAAATAACTCATCCGATTTTTTCTCTATTCCAAGGTAAATAAAGTGTCTATATTTGGATTACATCCCTTAAGATTATCAAATAACCCATTCAAATATAACTAAATTATTTATATTCAGATCATCATCTCTTATGATTATAAATTAACCAATTCGAAGGTAACTAAATTATTAATATTTGGATCATCTTCTCTTAGGATTATCAAATAACCCATCAAAGGAAATTAAAGTATTTATATTCGGATCATTATGACCTACTAATGTTTGAACCTTTTAACAGTGACCAACCAATGTTGGAATCTTTACAATTGACCAACTATTGTTGGAAATTAATAATTATGACCAACTAATGTTGGAACCTTTACACATCATCAAATATTCTTATTGTTCGTACATGAATTGGATATATCAAAAGGAAACAGATTGAGTACATTAAATGAGATGCATAAAACCCAATTGGAGTTTGAAGAACCAAATTATGAAGTTATTTAGAAGATGTTCTTATGCACCGATAACTTAGCTAACACATTTTGTTCATAGATATATCTTTGGACCCTACTATACACATATTTGAAAAAAAAGTATTTCATTAAAAAAATTAAATCTTTTAAGCATGGAGTAAGGTACCACTTCATGTTCAAAATTATGTATGTTATATATAACCTTGGTGATCGATGTTAAGGGTATTATTAGTATTTGGAGAACATTTACATAGTCGATTTTGTTTGGTTACAAAGTGTAAACGTCGCCTTCTCGATTCAATACATGTATACTAATTTGATTTTACTTTTCAGTCTACTATATAAAAGTTTATAATTAAATCACATACAAAAAATTATATCTGATACTGTACAATAATTCTTTAAGAATAATTAGTTTAGGGGAAGTAATCAATGAACAAAAATATTGATTTTAAAAGAATAATCATAAATTATTTATTTAGATTCTGAAGACAAAATTTTGATCAGGCATTACTAATCATCTGTTTATTTCCCAATAGAAATCAACGTTCAAATTCTCACATAAGAATAACAAGTTTATTAAGAAGGCCGAACTCAACATCCTCAAGTAAGTGTGCAAACTAAATTTAATATAGTGCATTATAGAGATTCAAAAACAAAGGAAGATAAAATCTTATTTATTCATTGTATTTATATAAAAATTTCTTATAATACGTTAAGGTTATTTATGGTGCAATGATAAAATTTAGTTTTGGCTTGTGTAACATTGCAAGAGTTCTAATATAACATTTAAATTCTTTATGTTGTAACATAAAAATACAGGTTTTTATTTTGTAATGCAAAAAACATACAGAAAAACATTAGAGTTCTTATAATATGAATGAAAGAAATCAGATTAAGCATTTTTAACATAATATAGAGTTTGAACTCTTAATCGATGATTATTGTGATAATAGTGAAGATTGATACAATGTTATTCAATTATATATATTATCTAAAGAAAAAAGACTAGTAGGTTACAAACCCATTTTTAAACCATGGTTAACTCGAAAGATTAGTATATAAGATATACAAAAGGTTTTATATTAAGAAAACTTATTGACATTTGGACGAACCTTCGTTTCAAACAAGTGAATTATTCTTTCAAGACAATCATAACATAACATGTACACTTTAATGCTAATTTTTATTAAATGAATATTAAGATTATGTATTTTCTTATACATAGTTCAAACAAATGACTTTGTTCATATAGTTATCTATTTTAAAGTGTTATGATTGCACCTTATAGACCATTTCTTAATATCACCATTAAGTAAATTGAACTTTGAATCCATTTGATGAAGGTAAAAATCAACATGTGCAACTAGTTTTATGATTGTTCGAAATAATTTCTTCATAGATACCGGAGAGAAGGTCTGTTTAAAATCAATCTCTTAACGATGAGTATAACCTTTTACTATTATGCGTGTTTTATGTATTTCAACATTACCTAAGAAATTTAGTTTCATTTTACAAAGCCACTTAATATCACCCATTCAAGTAATGGTACAAGTTCTCATACCGCATTATCTTCTATCGGTTTATACTCTTCCTTCATATCGTCAATACTTATATGAGAACTAAATATTTCCATAGCTTGTTATTAAGATGAAAATTCGTTTACAGTACCAACCCATAATTTTTGAAGATATACAATAAAATTTGAAGGTATATCATTCTTGTTTTCTTTAAGGACCTTCTTAAGGGCACTATTATTTGTTGTTTCATTTTTTAAGGAGGTAAAATTTAATACACATGAATAATGTCATTTTGTTTTATTTGTGTAAGATTGGTATTAACATGAGTGGTGTCTTGTTCTTAATGGATAATTTCTTTATCTTGGTTAAAACTCTCAAGTTGATTATCAATGTTATTTTGAGTATCCTCTTGCTCTAACGGGGCCGAAATGATTGGTATTAATTTCCAATATTCTTATATTGGAGTATCTCCGTTAGAACCTTCATAATTATTTTCAAAGTTTTCCAAAAAAATAATATTTGTTCTTGAATTCTTCTCCCCAAACTCAACATTCTCGAGAAACTTTGTCGTTTCCATTTCAAAATATTATAAGTGGAAGGATCATTAACTTACAACCCTATGTATATCTAGAGTAACCAATGAAGAAACAGTTGGACTGAGATGGACACCCCCATATATGTAAAGGTATTAAACTAGGCTTGCATACATTCTAGAAATCATACTTTGTCTTAACGACTGTGTTAGTGGAAACTCTATCGAGTATGTAAGTTGCACATTTGATGGCTTCCCCTCTCCCAAAGTGATAATTGTAGAGATTAATTACTTATCATAATTCTAACCATATCTTTTAGTGTAAATTTCCGTCTCTCAAATACACCATTCGTGATGGGAGAACCTAGCATATATACAGAGGGACTATACCACATTTGTTTAAGTATCTTGCAAATGGTCATTGCCATTGTTCACCCGATTTGTCATATCTTCCATTGTATTAACCACCATGGTTAGATTGAACGCTCTTAATTATTTTACCTAGTTGTTTTTAAAATTTGATCTTAAAACTAATTAACTTGTCTAGGGACTCATACTTTTTATGGCGAATGTAAGCGTACCCAATATGAGAGAATTCATATGTGAATAATATGAATTATCTCTTTTTGTTTCATGATTCCTTTGAAAACAGTCCATAGTTATCGATATGAATCAGTTCCAAGACTTATGTTACTTTATTTTCCCATTCCTTTTTTATTTTGGTATGTTTCCCTTTGATATACTTGATAAAAGTACCAAAGTCTATATAATCTAGGGAACCTAATTACCTACAAGAACAAGGTTACCCATCCTAACTTTGGATATATGGCAGAAGAACTTGTTCCACAGTTTCGATAATTTTTTGTTTTAGTAATCTTATTCTTTATTACTCATATGATCATGTATATGTTATGACTGTAAACAATATCTAATAAACATATTTTATAATCCATTATTGAAATACCAATACCAATAACCATACCATTAATGAAAAGAGTTAATCGATTATCTTCAAAAAGATAAACATCATTATATTCAACATGGAAAGAAGTCAAGTTCGTTCGAAGATAAGATACATATATAACATTTCATAACAAAAATAAATGCTCGGTAGAAAGTTCTAAAATAATTTTACATAATTCTTAGAACATGGTATGAGTTCTCTCAGTTTTGAAGATGGACCTTTCAACTTCACTTAGCGCCCAACTCCTTATCATACACTAAAAAGAAATACAGAAATGGGTTATTGCACCCGTGCCAGCACACCATGTATTATTTACAACAAGATTAAGATTACTTTTTAAACATACATAATTGTGAGATTATTTTTACCTTTTATATAAGCCCAACATTTTTTATATTCCTTATTAAAATGATGTATTTGGTTGGAAATGAACACGGTCCCTCAATCGATTCCTTTGGTTTAGTTTTCTTATTAGTACTAGACTTAGATCCCTTCCCATAAAATTTGTGCTTATGACTTGCCCCATTGTTGGATCTTACCATCTTAATCTCAGAAGACTCTCATTTCAGTTGCTCCTTCTCTTGTGCAGTGTGAATCCGTTCACTTGTTGTCTACTTTTCTGGTATGTAGTTATAAGTGGACTAAATTTTTTTTACTTACTCGAGAGAGACTAAAAAATAAATTATATTGCACACTCTTTGAAAGGTCTACACTAATTTACTTTAACCTGGTGCTGATCATAGACATCCTTAAAATGTACTCTCTGATAACACCTTTGCGAACACAAATTCAAGGATTTTTGGTAGTTTACAATCATGGCTGAAAAATAACGTGTTATTGTGTTACGTAAATATTAAGTGTTGACTGGGTGCAGAATTACGTTCAATTTGGCTGCACGATTAGTCATCACGCCAGGTTACAAAACTACATTTACTTTGGTTGCATAATAACTATTTTGACTTTTTGTGCGTATTTTTCTTGCAGAATTATGTGAAAGGTGGGTGCAAATATAGTCTCAACATATATGGAGTTATGCTATGACTCAAGTACTTACAAGAAAACTTATTCTCAGGGAATACGAATTTAACTATTTTTGGTGAAGTTTCTAGTTCAAATAAATCTCATATTGTTTTTCTACCTAGCTTGAAAAAAAAACTAGAGGATCTAAGAAGAAACGTATTCTATCTAAAGTTGAAGACTATGATAAAAATAATACTTCAAACATAAAAATAGTATAGTTTAGAAATATACAGCTTTTTCAGAAAAAACATAGAATTTAATTTAACAGACAATCATCCATCAATATACGTTTGAATACTTATGGTTAAGAAATAAAGTAAATATCTCGGCTATACTGATAGTCGTAATATCTGGTTCAATAGTTTTGGAATTTTTCTAGTTTTAATGAACTATCTCGTATACTCGCACACAAAAGCCTTACAATTTACGAAACCATATTTTTTGTTGTCGAATATTTAACGGGCTTTAAAATTTCATTGGTGGATCGCTTGGTAGCATAAGTTTTCTATCCATAAAATGTTTGTACAGCAAAATGAAGTTGACCCAATCATTTGTATATTATTTAAGTAAGTATAAATATGAAACAAATAATGTTATATTTTGATAATCTTTACTAGTTGTTTGGCCGACCTTATTATCGTGTCATTTTTACTAGGCAATTTAGATTTGTAGTTGAATAAAATGCCTCCCTCTAAATAATATATATAAAGTCCGATCATTTCATCCATATTTTGCTATATGTTTTGTACAAATTGTAACCATGATATATCTTGTTTCTTTTTGTCTCACCTTGTAGATATCGTAACCATTAGGGTAACATGTATTTTATCTTGAATTAAAATCTGAGGAATTTATTGTTATACCGTTATAGAATTATAAGTCAAATGGATGCGATAATAGGTTTTTCAGTTTAGGAAAAACAAAAATAAATGGTTGCGTAGTATGAGTAATATGAATACTTAATTACGGACAAATTGTGTGCGGAAATTACCTTATTGTCCAACTCATCCTCATTTTTAATCTCTAACATGTTTTTGAAGCCAACAAAAAAGGTTTTTTCTCGATATGAACATATATTTGGATTTTAAATTTTAAAGTTATGTATGTCTTCTTCAAAATGAATAAATATTTGACCTATTCATGATCTATTAGTTTCTTTGTTACATTGTTAATTAGTCAATCAAATTTTGCGACTGCGATTTTCTTATTATACACTACTTTATCATAATCTGGGAAATCACCCCCTCAATCTATTTATGCTTGTTGAAAAGCTTGGATAACCACTTGTACCTCATTTTTCTTGTCTTGTGAAGCTTTTTTTAGTTTTTTCTTGTCGAAGAGAATTTTTTACAACTTTTGTACCTCTTTTTGCTTCTTTTGTTGAACATTTTTAGATATTTGTTATTGATGATGAGTTTTAGACCTGTTTGAACTTTCGTTCTCGAATGTGCTAAAACTATTTTAAGTTTTTCTGGTAGATGGTAGCAGGTACACGTGTTTAAACCTTATTTCAACATGAGAATGTTCTATAACTTTTGTAACCTATTTTTATTTTTGTTTCTCTTCTTCTTTTTTATTCTATTTTTCCGCATTTATTCTTTATTAAAAGTCTCTCGCAATATGTTTTTTGTTTAGTTTAGTTTCTTTGAATTTGTCGTTGTATAAACTGATTTAGGTTTTTGGTCAACTACCAAGAAGGTTGTGACATAGAGAGTATCCATGCTCTTGATATATAATATTTATTCATTTCTACTTCTTCTGTTTTTAGAATAATATCCTTATCTATGATTGGACGATCTTGCTTATTTATTCTCTTAGTTTAGGATATATTGGTACCATTAATCCCTTTAATTTGATCATTCAAAGAAAAAATGTTGTTGCTCGCACACTGATTTTCCTTTTCTAGGTTTCGAGCTTGATATTTAAGAGTATTATTTGATGCTTTCATTCTATTTCTTTAATCCATTTTCCATGTTCATTATCTTTTATTTTCAATTCATCAATTCAATTAGCGTATGTTGGGCCCATATATTTTAGTTGAGAAATAAATAAATAAAATAATTATCAAATTTTAATTTTGTAATTATGTGCAATTAGGTTCTGAAAGGATAATTTTAGATGTGATCAAAACTAGTTTGCGAAATTATGTGTTAAATGGATGCAAAATTACGAGTAAAAATGTTGCATAAATGGATTTTTAGTTGTATAAATATACTGAAGTTACATGTTCAGTTTGACTCTAAAAATTCCTACTTATTTTTTAAATTCATTTATTTGTTAATATTATTGTGTTTCCTACAACTATATTTTTTATATCATGTTCTCCTCGTAAAATTAAAGCCAACTTGATTGCAATTGGTATAATTTTGTTTAAGTGTTACTTTAGGGTGCTAAATTACGTGCAATTATGTTGTAAAAATATAGTTTTTATTTGTGAAAAAACAAAAAATAGTTTGGTTGGGTAATTAAGTTTTTGATTGTGCAATTAGGTTTTTGATTGCTAAAATAAACAAAATAATAAATTTTAATACGACTATTTCTTTTAGTATACCAAGAATTTATAAAATAGGTTATGATGATTGTTGATTGTTGTTCTTAATTTAAAGAAGCTTCAATCTCTTATTTCTTCATATTAATCTTGATTTTTCATAACATGACTCCCAGAATGAGCATTACATCTTTTTTTTGTTAGTGTAGCAGGTTTTTCAACAAATATAAAATCTCAATTTTTAGGGTCAAAATATTTTATCATTTCAATTATGACCTCACACTTTTTGTTTGAAGCAAGACCAATATACTCACATATTTACATTTAATGAGATGATAGAAATACGTGTTTTCCAAAGCATTTATGTGCTTCTTCTATTGATGCTTAATCCAAGATGATTTACAGGTGTAAATCGTCATCCAAAATATATTGTTCATATTTTTATTTTTATTAGCAGTATAAATTAAAAATACATGTAAATTGTAAGTTTGGTACGTAATTAGGTTGTAAATAAAATATTTTTAACGTTTGAAAAATAAAATAGAAAGTGGGTATTGAAACTAACTGTAACTTGAGTGTGTATATACGTCAAATTGGGTTGCAAAAAAAGGTTTTTTATTATTTCATAACAAAAAAGAAAGTGGGTATGAAAACTATTGTATGTTGGTACGTAAGTACATACGTACGTTCAATTGAGTTACAAAAAAAATTAGGTTTGAATAGAAAAAGTTAAGGTGGGTTTAAAATGAACTCTAAGTTGGATACATACATACGTCTAATTGGGTTACAAAAAAACTTAGGTTTGAAAAGAAAAAGTTAAGGTGAGTTGGTAAACTACTATAAGTTGGATGTGTAAATATATTTTATTCGGTCGTGGAAAAATCATTTAGGTTTCAAAGATAAAAAAAAACTAAGTGAGTCTAGAAATTAATTGTGATTTGGATACGTAAATATGTTGAATTTGGTTGAAAAAAGTCTTTTACGTTAGAAAAATAAAGAATAGATCTTCAATCAAATGTCCATTAAAAAATTCATACTCTTGAAAACTAAATGATAAACTCAATGATAAACTCACATGTTTAAATTTTGTTTTTTTATTATATATAATTTATCAAAATGTTGATCCATGTCAAAAATCTTCTCAATCGTGCATATATATATATGTTGTGAATGAGTCGAATAGTGCCTTGACAGTGTATAGTGTCCGACAATACAGTTTTGTGTATGCGATAGTGATATTGTGCCTTGACAGTGAACTGTGTCCGACATTACAGTTAAGTGTTATGATAGTTACAATTAAGTGTTATGACAGTATCGTGTCAATCTTGTGGTATGAGCTCATTAGGCCCATTGTCTAGTAAGTTTATTAATTCCCTATAAATAGGCTACTAGGACTACACAAAACACAGTATGAAATCTGTAACATTTTCTATCATAGTGAAACTCTTTTCTCTAGCGGCGCCCGTGGACGTGGACAATTGTTGAACCACGTTATATGTTTTGTACTTGAGCCATTTTGATAATTGCATAGTAATTTAATAACAAAATTGGTATCAGAGCCACGTAGTGAAATTCGGGCTTTTGTAATTAGGATTTCACAATGGCATCTACAGCAATAAAATACAGGAAAGAATAGTGGTGAAAGACCATGTGCTTCGCAAGGGATTAAACTGAAATCTTCATTGGTACTGCAAGGGCTATGGAAGGCTGTGGAGAATAAGTTACCAGAAGAGATGAAAGAAGAGGAGAAACAAGGGGCTTTGTGCTGGATTTTAATGAGTGTGAAAGACAATGTGCTTCGCGAGATTAGTGGTGAGAAGACTGCTGCCTGCGCATGGAAAAAGCTAGGAGATCTTTACTCAGAGAAATCAGTAGTAAACCGATTATCCTTAAAGAAGCGTTTGCATGATTTCAGATTAAGAGAAGGTATGTCCATAACAGAGCACTTAGATAATTTTAAATCAATTATAATAGACTTGGAGAACATAAATATCAATATTGAGAATGAGGATCAAGCTTTGTTTGTATTGAGATCGTTACCAGCTCCTTATGAAAAATTCGTAGATACTATTATGTATGGTAAGGATAAGTTGTCGCTAGCAGATGTTAAAGGGGCACTGAAATCAAAAGAGATGAGACAGTTGCAGCCACACAATCAAGCTGAAGGGAAAGGTCTTATGAGTATGCGAAGATCTAGAAGCAAAGCGAGTTCTTTCAGAAGGAAGAACTGAAGGTCCAAGTCAAGGGTAAAGCACAAACTGTTATGAATGCGGTGAGAAGGGTCATTATAGGAGAGATTGTCCGTAACTGAATGGTAAGAAGGGAAATCAAAAGGAAAATGCAGCAAACATTGTTGAAGGTGTGAAAGATTCCGACGATAGTGAAAACAGTGGTAGAGGAGATGTATTGTCCGTGAGTTCAGACTTTGGGAAAAACTCTTGAGTACTCGATACTAGCGCTACATATCAAATGTGTCAGTTCAAGCAGCGGTTTGATACTTACAAGACAATGCAAGGAACTGTCTATTTAGGGAACAATCATTTGTTGACTGTTGGTGGTACTGGTAACGTCAGAATCAGAATGTTTGACGGGGTTTTTAGAATGGAGAAACCTGATTTCTCTTGGGACTCTAGACTCTCGGGGTTACAAGTACCGTGCAGAAGACGGTGTAATTAAAGTGACAAATGATATGCATCAAAGACAGTTTGCAGAAGGGTCTTTACATTCTTGAGGGGAGTGTTGTTATGGGCGATGCTGCAGTAGCATCATCAGTGAGTAATAGCCAAAGTAAGCAGGATCAAAATAAGTTATGGCATGGGCGTCTTGGTCAGATGAGTAACAGAGGATTAGCTGTTTTGGGAAAAAGAGATTTGTTGAAAGGGTATAAAGCAGAATCATTGGGATTTTATGAGCACTGTGTGTTTGGTAAACAAACTAGAGTCAAATTCAGCAAATGGGTTGTAAGAAAGACTAAAGGGAATGGACTATATTCACTCAGATCTTTGGGGTCCAAACAGAATTCCATCCAAGAGCGGAGCCACATACTACATGAGTTTTATTGATGATTATTCAAGAATGGTGTGGGTTCACTTTCTGAAAACGAAAGATGAGGCATATTCAACCTTTGTCAAATGGAATACGATGATTGAGAAGAAAACATGAAGAAAAATCAAACGTCTTAGGACATATAATGGATTAGAATATTGCAAGCGTGAGTTCAACAGGTTCCGTGAAGCTGAGGGAATAGTGCGCCATCGCACTTGTTCTAGAACACCACACCAGAATGGAGTCGCAGAAAGAATGAACAGAACGCTTTGTGACAAGGCACGAAGTATGCTCTCGCATTCCGGTGTGGGGAAGGAGTTTTGGGTTGAAGCTATCAATACAACGTGTTAGTTGGTGAATCGATCTCCATCAACGGCTATTGACTGTAAAACGCCTTTTGAGATTTGGTCTGGATCGTCGGCTGATTATGAACATTTGAGGGTGTTCGGTTGTCATGCGTATTCTCATGTGAGAGATGGTAAGCTTGAGCCGAGGGCAAAGAGGTGCATATTTCTAGGATATGCTACTAGAGTGAAGGGATATAGGTTATGGTGTACCTCTCGAAAGTCTCCAGGTTTTCTCATCAGTAGGGACGCTACTTTTAATGAGTTTGCTTCGATAGACAGTCAGAAGGAAGTAGGAGAAATAGTTGAATCAGGATCGGTTGTGCGTAAACAGGTGGAGCTTGAAGTAGAATCAGTTCCTAGCAGGTCCAATAATTCAAATGGTTCTGAGGTGGATCCAGAATCAGGAGGTGAAGCGTCAACATCGAATGATAGTGACGATGATGCGCCCAAACCAAAACAACAACCTTATAGCATAACATTGGGCAGAGAAAGAAGAGATATTAAACTTCCAAAAATGTATGCAAATCTAGTTGCATATGCTCTGTCAGTTGCAGAAGAAGTTGAGATGCAGGAACCTGGTAGCTACAGAGAAGCTATAGCGAGTTCATAGGCAGATCGATGGATTGGAGCTGTAGGGGAAGAGATTGAATCTCTTCAAATGAATACTGCGAACGTTGGTTAAACTTTTAACAAGACCGATATTGGTGAATCGCTAAATGATGTTGCAGGATAATTGGTTGGTTTAGTTGATTCTGATTTTACAGGTGATATGGATAAAAGAAGATCTCTGACAGGATAGGTATTTACTCTAGCTGGGAGTGCGATCAGTTGGAAAGCACAGTTGCAAACTACTGTAGCTTTGTCTACAACAAAGGCAGAGTACATGGCAGTAACAGAAACAGTTAAAGAGGCAATATGGTTGCAAGGTTTGGTGGCAGATTTGGGCTTGGATATGACTACCACAAAAGTGTTTTGCGATAGTCAAATCTCCATACACCTTACAGGGAACCAAATGTACCATGAGCGTACAAAGCACATTGATGTCAGGTATCATTTTATTCGTGATATAATATCAAAGGGAATTGTTGATGTGAAGAAAGTGTTTACACACGATAATCCAACAGATACAATGACCAAGGCAGTATCAGTTCGAAAGTTTAGGGAGTGCCTAAACTGGATCGGTGTTCGCAGTATAGAGTGAATGCCTTAAGGGCATTTGGTGAGTCAGACGAAGAGAATTTTCTTTGTTGATAGTGAAGAAAGGATATTCGCCTCAAGGGGAAGATTTATTGTGAATGAGTTAAATAGTGCCTTGATAGTGTGTAGTGTGTCCGGCAGTACACTTTTGTGTCTATGATAGTGATATTGTGCGTTGACAGTTTACTGTGTCCGACAATATAGTTAAGTATTGTGAGAGTATTGTGTCAATCTTGTGGTATGAGCCCATTAGGCCCATTGTCTAGTATGTCTATTAATTCCCTAGAAATAGGCTACTAGGACTACACAAAACACAATCCGAAATCTGTAACATTTTCGATCATAGTGAAACTATTTTCTCTGGCGTCGCCCTTGGACGTAAACAATTGTCGAACCACATTAATTCCCGTGTTCATTCAAGTTTGTCCTTCATTTATGTTTTGTGCTTGAGCTATTTTCATTCAAGTAATTTTCGATCATAGTGAAATATTTTAATCATATAAATGATAAAGAAATTCCCGCAATTAAATTATGTTAACAAAACAAAGAAACTCTAAAAGTTAAAAAAAAAAACATTTAGAACAAAATATCATTAATCAAATATTATAATTATAAAACAGAAAATAAAAAAGATAAAACTGTATTGGAAAATGGCAACTACGCGGAATGATGGGAGTCTTACACACTTCTAAAAGTGACTATGTATAAAAGTATAGTACTCAAACTATTTTGTTATTCAGCACTATATGAACACACCACAACAGTCATACATAATGCAATTAATAAAATTGTTGGTCCATTGTGTCTCATGTTCGAGGAATGCTGGCTGCTGCGAATGACTTATATCATTTTAACCGGTTTTGCTGTTTTTCCAAAGGGACAGTCGATATTTCTGTAACACGCAATAAAAAAGTGTAAGTGTCCAAGTTTTGGCCATGGAATGTTATTAAAAAAAGTTTGAATATCAGCCGTAAAAGGATAATACCTGCAAATAGCTGTCAACGCTTTGTCTCGTTAATCCTTCAACCTTCATCTTCTCAACGATTTTTTTTGGGGTAGCTTCTGAAATAGGGGAAACACAAAAGAAGCAAAAACAACAATAAGGATTATAATAGGTAGCAGCTAATAGGAAACACAATAAAAAACACTAACTGTCTCCTAATTCCTCCACAGCTTTAACAAACTTTTTGTGAAGATCAAGATCCCAAACGGTTCGAGGCTTTTTGGTTTTCCTTCTCTGCTCGTCTTCAATGTCATCTCCCTCCTCGTAGACATCATCCGCACTGTCCTTTTCCTTATCATCCCGTTTGTCTGTTTTCTTCACCTCAGGCTCTACGAAGGCTGCCCCTTGTCCATCACTAGAATTCGTTTTGCTGCGGCCACACTTTGAAGAAGTTTCAGTCCGTCTCGTGCCCCTTCAACATCAGTTTGTGCCCCTTCAACATCAGTGATAACAATATCAAAAGGCTTCTTCTCCTCCATCAACCTTTCAAGTGCATGTTCGGGCAAATTCGTCGCGGTAACTGCATAACCACCAAGATATAATCTTTTCAACCACAAAACTTACCTAAGAAAGATATTTATCAGCTTCTTGAACCCAAACCATTAATCAAGAAAATAACCTTGATACTGGCATTGTTTCAGCATAGCCTCAACAGTCTTCAGGTAAGTTAAATCACCGTCCACCAGAAGTACACGGAGGGCTACCGGAAACCCTTCTGGTAGACAACTTTCCTTAGGAGAAGGAGAATTCATCTTTTGAATAAAACCGATTAGATTTTTCCTATTTTTGTTTAATTGAAACAACACCCAGTAGGCCAGTACCCAAAACAGAAACCCAGGAACAAGAACAGATATAATAACAAAAAATGAAAGATAGTGATCGATATAAACCAAAACCAACACCCTAACAATATTATCTTGATTTTCTTTTCGTAAGAGCACACTACTTAAGATTCTGTAACTATAGAGAGGCCGATTTCATATTGCTCCTAATGACTTGCTTTGCGCTCTATCTCTCTCTATATATATATATATGACCAGATAAATGCCTTGTTTGTACTCTGCATTATATAGTTAACGTTTTTGACCCCTTAGATAAACACTAAATTTTATACGAGCAAAACTTTATTGCTATTATAATTATTACCAAGTTTACTTTTATTTTAATATTTATTAAGAAAAATTATTTTTATTAATTAATCATTTTTATAACTTGTTCCAAAAGGATAGCCGAGTTGGTGCTGTAAGATATACAAACATTTTTTTGGCGCAATATATTCTTTCTAACACCAACCCCGCCTTCGAAAAATAAAACTTCAATCCATAGTAAAAAATGAATCGCGTCAAATGAACTTACTGGAATTCTTCTTCGATACGCTAAAACCAAAAAATCAAAGATCTTTCATAATAACGTCTCCGTTACTCATAACCAGTATCAAAATTTAATTAAATTTGAAAAGATAGCTATTGAGTTCCTCCAAAAGTTTTTCAAACACTATTATAGGGAAATTAAGTTTGCTTTTGATAAACCAAAATATGAAGTCATACTATTTGTAATATATTATAACAATAATTAAATTTCAGAACATACTTTTACTATATTCTTTCTAACTATTTTTTTAAAGTTAAAGTAACTTTATTATTTTTGGGTTAAATTGGAGTTTTACAAATTTTTGGACTTAAGTGTAAATTACACCAAAATTTGGAACGTCGCCAAGGAGACAGATTTCCCTCCTTCAACTCAAAATACAAATTCCTTCTTCTTCCCTTTTTTTGTAATTCTTCTTTAGGTTTTGATCTTCATTTGTGAATCTCGATTACTTTCACCATCTTTGTTAGTTCTTTATATTTGATATTAAGACATCTTTTCTTTTCAAAACTCTATGTTACTTTATTTTGTTTCAAATTCCTACTGCATCCCATATTCTTCCTCTTGTCTTTCCCATATTCTTCCTCTTGTCTTTCATTTTCCAGAACAAAAAATCAGTCCTCTATCATTATATGTTGCATCTTCTTTTTCGTCTTCTCCATTTTTTTCCAGATTAAGCAAAAATCCCTCATAATTACTTATCTACAAAATAGAGGTAATTATTTGTCAATTTTTATATAGCCTATTTGTAAGCATTCTAAGAATGTGATTGCCTCCAACTGAATTGAAGGTTTAAAGTCTTTGTAATCAATCTTTATTTTTCATTTTAGAGTCCATCGAACTAGCCCATCAGCAACTCCATTTTGTTCTCTAAAAATAAATCGAAGAGACCTTTTGCTTGTAATTAAATATCTTATGCTATGTATTACCGATTATAGATAATTTGGAACTTTTTGCAAATGAAATAAGCGAGATAAGAATTTCAAAATCAGATTCTATGTCTACTTCCCTTATTATGGTATTTCTACATATTTGACGGTCGTCGTTCATCGCTCGAGCTTTTATTTTGAGAGGAGAAGTAAGATTTTCATATGTATTTCCATAATCATGGATGTTGTTTCCTTTGTTGTCACATATAATTATTGCACCACTGGGTTCCCCAGACGTAAGACAAGAAGCATCAAAATTTAGTTTGTATCTTCCTGGCAAAGGAAGCATCCAGTTTAGGTAAGATACTTTATGTTTTGTATTTAGGTGATTAAAACATCCAAGAATAGTTGTCTCTATTTCAATCTGTTTCCAGTGTTTCCTCTTTATCAGCTTTAAATGATCTGGATTGATTAGAATTTTAGAGATGTAGTTGATTGTTTACGTAACTGAGAAGCCATCACCCTTAACTTTAGTCTTGTTTCTTTGTTGCCAAACTGCCCAGCTAATTATTGTAGGAAGGATAGTTTTGATGTGTAGCTTACCAGGAGATGACCAGAACCATGTTCTAAACACATACTTTATGGTCATATATCTCCTGATATCAACTTTTAGGATGCTTGCAAAATGACGCCAGATACTTCAAGCAAAAGCACATGAGACAAATAGATGGTCTTTTGATTCAATATTTTGAGAAAACCGGCATTTATATGCCATAGATACATGTCTAGACTGTAGGCTTGTGTCTATTGGAATTTTGTTTTCCATTAGTCTCCAAGTTAGAAAAAGAAATACCTTTGAACCAGCTGTTGTTTGTATTTGAATCAAGACTGATTAGGGGGGGGGATTTCCATACCAGTTATCTAGCCACAACTCCACCTTGTCTTTACCTAGTTACTATTTGATTTTCTCTTCTGCAAAGTAATTTATGTTAGATTGTTTATTCCACGTTTGTGAGCCTTTTTTTTAGAAGTTCATTTATAAAGGATGGCTTCCTTTACAATAGATACTATGGAGGATTTTTGCCCACAATGGGTTATTCTCTCTTAATTTTATCCATAATTTTTATGAGCAATCCATCTTTATATCTTGTAAACTCCTTATATTTAGTCCTCCTTCACCATATATTTTCTAGATTTTTGGCCAGGATGACTAGTGAATTTCGTTGTCCTCATTGGTTGATCCCCGCAAGAACTTGTTCAGCATTGTTCCAATTTTTGTGATGATTGATTTGGGGAGCCAACAACTCTGTAACCAGTATAAACGGATGGGCATTAATACTGAATTTACTAATGTAAGTCTTCCTCTAAATTATAACATTTTATCATTCCATCTTGCTATCTTTGCCTTAATATTTTCCAAGTATTGATATGTAGTCGATTTCTTTGTTGTGAGGGATTAATGTTATTCCTATAAGTTGTTGGAAGGCTTCTTATACTAAAGTTTCTCTGAATAGCTAGAGATCTTCATCTGTAATGAGAGAGACTCATTGTTGTTATTATGATTATTTTCTCTTTGTTGAGAGGCTGTCTAGAGATATTCTGATTCACCTGCAAAAAATCTCTAATTTTCTCCATTAGAAGAGGATAACCCATTAGTGAATATAAGTAAATCATTAACTAATGAGAGACTTGATATAATCATTTTGCTTATGTTTGAAGATCTTAAAGATTTATCATTAATGAACATGAAATTCAAACCTCTTAAGAGGATATCTTCTGCTAAATTAAAGAGACTAGGGGATAATAGACCCCTTTGTTTAACTCTCCTTTTGATTTTAAAGAAGCCTACAAATTCTCCATTTATAAAAAATGGATACATGGACAACTTTAATAATGTTACCCACTAGTGATATTACTATGTTGTTGAAGCCATAGCAGTTTAAAACTCTAAGGATAAAGTTGTGAGATAGGTTGTCAAACGCCTTGGACATGTCTACCTTGATGATTATGTTCTCAGCTTGATTCTCACTACCAATATCATATACTAGCTCCTTAGCAATTAATATGTTCTCATGAATC
The DNA here is from genome assembly GCA_036936605.1 of Limnanthes douglasii subsp. nivea. NCBI lineage: Eukaryota > Viridiplantae > Streptophyta > Magnoliopsida > Brassicales > Limnanthaceae > Limnanthes > Limnanthes douglasii. Next base: position 228,257,680 of record JAUPFV010000001.1, read on the forward strand.
GATCTGCCTTTGACATAGGCACCATGCACTTGAGAAATTATTTTAGGAAATAAAGTAGATAGTCTATTATTTAACAGTTTAGACATGATTCTGTTTAACATCGAACAAATATTTATTGGCCGATATTGGTTCTTGTAGTAAAGGTATTCTACTTTAGGTATTAAACAGATTCTAGTGGCTAAGATGCCTTTTGGATTATCTTGAACATTAATAAAGGATATAATAGATTTACATAAATCTTGCTTAATGATACTATAATATGTTTTAAAGAAACATCTATTGAAGCCATATACTCCAGCTGCTCCCTCCGAGTTGATGATCTGTATCGTGCTCCATACTTCTTGTTCTATAGGCTCAACTAACATAAACCTGTTATCTGGTTCATTAATCACCTTTGGGATAACATTAAATATATTATTGTTCATATAATCATCTTGTAAATCCTTATCAGAGTAAGAGGGTGTAGATAGGATGTCTCTAAAGTATTCCACTGATGATGAATTGATGGTTTCATCATCAGAAAACCATTTGTTGTTGAGTTTTATTCCTGTAATTCTTGATTTTCTTCTCTTTCTTTTTATATAATTTTGGTATGTATTTATGATCATGCTTCCATCCTGAATCCATTTAGAGTAGTATGTTTGTCTCCAATATCCTTCTTTCATGGAGAGGGCCAGAAGATGTTCAGCTCTGGCTTTGGTTATGGAGATCTTGTTCTCTTGACTGTTAGAGTTTATGAAACTAGCTTCCTTAGCCTTGGTATTTTCTTCAGTTTGAATGACTTTGTCGAAGATATTTTTAGAGTAAGTTATGTTCCAAGTATTCAACACATTCTTTAATCTCTCTAATTTGTTCCCGAATATAAACAGGGGATATCCATTCATACGCTCTCTCCATCTTGACTCTACAATATTTAAGATTTCTTTGTCCAATGTCCGTGAATTTAGAAATTTGAAGCTTGTTATGTGTTTGTCTATGTATTTAATGATGGACACACACAAATGTGTGTGATCAGAGCATGTATGAGCCATGTGAACCACCTTAGTTTCTACAAAGTAATCAGCCCAAACCTGATAGAATAACACTTTGTCTAAGCGCTTCCATTTTGTTTTGTTGGTCAACGTGAACTTAGTCCCTGAAAAACCTGCATCCTCTAAAAAGAAATCTTTAATAACATTATTAAAATCAGTAGAACTCTGATAACAGCAGTTAGTGCAACCGATTTGTTCAGATGGAGATGTTATTGAATTAAAATGACCCAATAGTAACCACTCTTTAGTAGAATGTGCAATGCTTCCAATTGCGTTCCATTTCTCATTCTGTTTTCTCTCTGACAATCTGCATATACACAAGTTATTGAGAAGACCTTGTCTAGTAGAGGATGCTTAATGTTGACGTGTATACACTGGTCACAATTCCTGAGTATGTTACTCTGTAGATATGCATTCCAAAACAACCATATTTTATTAGAAACATTAGCAAAGTAATTAGGAAGATTCAGTTTTGTAGATAAGGATTCTATTTGACTACTGTCTATCATTGGTTTATGGATGCACAATAGTGTAATCTTCTCTTTATTGATAATTGACTGCAATTTTGTGACCAAAATTTTATTTCCTTCTCCCGTTATGTTCCAACATAAGGCTTTGATCATTTGGGACTAATAAATGCATCTCTCTTTGTCTCTTTAAATTGAAGAGATTTTATCATTAATGGCATGTTTCATTTATTTGCTCTTGCTAGCTTCAATTTCCTATCCAACAGTTTTTGGAAGCTTGGGCCCACTTCTCTATGTCTAAATGTAGGAGTGATAGGGAGGCTGCATGTGTTTTCCTTATTTGGTGTAATGTATCAAGCTGAATAGGAGTTTGAATCATCAGATTGAAGAGGGTCGTGTTCAGCATCCAAGGACTTGACTGCTTTAATTATTTCCTCACCTTCCATGTCTTCTACTGCATCTTTATCCTCAATTTTTGCAACATGTATTATTGATTCATTGTGTCTTATTTGAGAGGTAAGATAATTAATATTGTGGTTGGTATCATCAGACTCAATCCCTTATGTTCTTTTGTTGATCTTTTTCCTCGATTTGACTATTATTGATTTAAGCTTGTTTGGCATTTCTGCTTTTCCTTCTTTATGAGTAGTCTAAGGTGAACTAATATTGGTGGTAGCTATCTAGTTCATGCGGTTGATTGGCTCTTTCTGATCAAACCTGAGTTTTTTACAAAAATATTTGTCATGACAAACATGAAAACATTGGTCATAATATTTAGAAATATTTTTTTAACTTAGATGGATCAATACTCCTTTGTTATCCCCAAACCCAAGCCACACATTATGCTGTAGTTTTCTTGAGATATCAATCTCCATCCAAGCATAACATGCATTGTAAAGTGCTTTGTTTTTGGGCGGAATGTAAAATTTGATTGGATTACCAATTGCAGATGCAATTAAGTGAATTATGTGTCCGTTATACAAGTTTTCAGGAAGTATCGATTATAACCCAGATTGGCACAATCGGGGCATTCCTTTTTTGGGCTGAATGAAGGCTGTTATTTGAGTATACACATTGAATATTGACCCACTTTCCAAATCCCACGACACCATATCTTGCTAATGTCTTCTTTTAATGAGAATTCAAGGAACATATTCCTTGAACCCCAGTTAGTGTATGAAAAGTCAAATTCGAATCTTCTCTCCTCAAAGAATCTCTCCAAGACTTGTTTCTTTGGAGACCATTTGAAAATTTTCTTATTGCATATAACGGTTTGAACTTGGCATTATTTTCAGGTCTCGAGGTAGCTTTTAAGTATGAGTTGTTGCGAGAATTTGTTTGAGCTTATTTCTGCATTTGTTATGGTTAATCAATTGATTCTTTGTGTATCAATTTTGGAAAGTTTTGCAGATTGCTCTCCATTATTTTGTAGAACAAATGGTTGATTCAATGAAAAGTAGCCATAAATGCCGAAGATAAGGTAAAAGAAAGCTGAAAAGAACTTTAATCTTGAGAACCAAAAAACTGTTTTTTAGGAGAGAAATGTGTCCTCGTGATAAATTCTTTCTAACTATCATTATATTTCGTTAAACTTGTTCATTTACACTTTATAATAAAATAAAACCTTGCATTATGATTATCACATCAAGATTTCTAAATAAAAATGGTTTATGTAACACCTTTACATAATAAATCTTTAATGGTATAGTATCGTAAAAAAATTAATTGCATTATACGGTTTCAAAATGAAAAAGCTAAATAGAACTTAGATATATAGAAAAAATATAAGATATATAAATATAAAAACTTTAGCAAATATAAGAAATTACAGATTTTTTATTTTAAATTTATAAGGTATAATTCCTATTAATTTCAAACATATAACAAAAGTTACATCTATAAAAAAATTTACCACTATGTGGGTTGGATCTTGTATGAATTTCTAATTTTTCCACCTAGATGCTATGAAAATATAAACTATATATTTATATATAATATAATAACAACAATATAATTTTTTTTACTAATTACTAAAAATTCGCATGGTTTCCCATAATATCTAAATTTGATTATTTTATTAGTTACTAATTTATTTATTTTTTCTAAAAATTAAACTTTTATCAAAATTAAAAGAATGGAAACGGTAAACGCACTATTTTTTATTTTTTTTAAATGAGACTTTAAATTAATATAATAAAAATTTACAAAAGGCACCAAGATTGAAAATGAAATCTATAGGCGCCAAACTTAAAACCTAATACAATGGCTAGCCAAGCCCTAACTTTAAACTAGAGATAATTTCCAATTAAAAAAAAGCTTTAATAGGTAACCCATTCGCTAAGCATTAGACCATTCTACACATTACTTAGAACAAGAACATCAGCTAGGAAGATCAAAGACAAATATTTCAGCAGAATCGAATCATTAGCAAGATAGCTACTCCAAGAGAATCTTCACGACAACAGACAGCTTCAGGAAACCCAAAACCATCTTCAATGCAGTGAATCGATTTAGTTTCTAATGTGTACTTAGCTAACCAATCAGCAGCATGATTTTGTTCACAAAATATATGAGATAGATACATGTTACTACTAATGAGCCTAATAATGCAGTCAATGATAGGTTTAGCAAACCAATAAACATTGTTATTACGATTGTAGATCCAATTGATAATGGTTATGGAATCAGATTCAATATCAACCAACTTCCAATTATTAGTTTTACAAATCAGTAATCCATCTAGAATGGCTGTCTTCAGCAAATAGGGGAGTAAATTTACCATATAAATAACTATAAGTCTTAACCAGATTACCATAGCGATCTCTAAAAATAATAGAACCACTAGCTTCACCATTATAAAGGCAAGAAGCACCAGTATTCATTTTCAATCTACCAGTAGGAGGAAGAATCCATTTGATATAAGTAGGCCTACTAGCAGATTTCAATTGATTGACACAACCCAATAACACAGCAGCCTTAGAGTTATTAATCCAATGAGACTTGTTTAAAATCTTTTTCATATCAAGAGTGTAAATGACAGAATTGACTTGATTAATGATAGAGTCGATCGAAGTATTTATACCTTTGATCTTAGATAAGTTTCTAGCTTTCCAAATTTTATGTAAGATAAGAGAAGGTAAGATATTTCTGACCTGGATCTTGGAAGTCTTGGGAATTTTCCATATTCTGGTAAGTTGGTTGATATTCATATTATTGTATATATGAACTTTGAATATAACAGCATAGTGAATCCATATGGACCAAGCAAACTTACATGATATAAAAAGATGAGAAATAGTTTCGCAATTGTTACAAAACTGACACTTAGAAGAAATAGAAATGCCTCTTCTTTGGATAATAGAATCAACAACTACATAATTATGAAGAATTTTCCAATGCATGAATGAGCTCTTGACAGGAGTTAGATGATTCGAAATCTTGTTGAAGACAGAATATCTACTATACTTAGTTCTAATGCCTTCCCAAGTATCTTTCAAGCTATGCTTACCATTCTTAGCAAGGCTCCAAATCATTAAATCATCTTTGTTAATATCAATATAAAGGCTATGAATGCAATCAACAATTTCAGGCTGAATGATACTGGATATAGAATTTAAATCCCAGCCAGAACTAGACCGGTATTTATTAACATTTTCGGTACTGAATCAAAGATTATTATCATTATCATTAAGAGTTAATATAGGCTTAGTAAAAGTCCAGTTATCTAACCAGAAGTCGACCTGACCATTCCCTAACTTCCATTTGATATGTTTCTCAGCCTGCTCTCGAACTCTAATCATTCTTTTCCAAATCATAGAGCCAGCTTTGGATGTGCTAATCTGCAATGGATGATGATTGGGACAATATATATTATGCATAATATTAGACCAGTAAGACTTGTTCTTTTGAAATGAAGCCCAGAGGTTGAAAGAAATGTTAGTTTGAATATTATTCATGTTTCTAACATTAAGGCCACCCTCTTTATAAGTTTTACATAAAATATTCCATTTACACCAGTGAACTTTTTTATCATCCAAGTTGGAACCCCAGATGAATCTATCTAAGATAATTTCAAGTTTAGAAATAATTCCTTTAGGTAGAACATTACACTGCATCCAATATAGGATAATACTCATCAGCACAGACTTAACTAAAGTAAACTTACCAACAAAGGATAGACAAGATACATTCCATTCATTAATTTTGTTGCTAATTTTACATATTAGCTTGTTGTAGTTGCTGATTCTATTATTTGTGCTGATTCTAGGAAAATGACTGAGAAACCAGAATTGTTAGATATAATATCAATCTTTGATGAATTAATACCATTAGCTATCAAAATCTTAGTCTTCTCTTTATTAACAACCTGACCAGATAGAAGCTGATACTTATCGAGAAAGCTACATAAAGTACTGAGAGTGATTTCTTTACAATTAGTAAACAATAAGATATCATCAGCAAAAGTAAGCCTGTTAATATTGATTATGCTTCCACTTTTATAATTCATGAATCTGTTTGCATTAAAAAGAGAGTTAATACCTCTAATAAACATTTCCTCAGCAATGATGAAAAGATAAGGAGATATAGGGTCTCCTTGATGTAAACGTTTCGTAGTTTTAAAGAAGCCAAACACTTCACCATTAACAAGCAAAGAGACACTCACAGCATTTATCATTTTCTTAATAAGGCAAATAAATCTAGAAGAAAAACCAAACTTCTTCATAACATTAAGAATAAAGCAATGAGTGAGCTTGTCAAAGGCTTTAAACATATCAAGTTGAATTACAATATTACTATCTTTAACCTTTCTATTCATATCATAAATCAACTCTTTACATATCAGAATGGTGTCATGGATGCTCTTACCAGGAACAAAGCCACCCTGATTAGGAGAAATGATTTTGGGCAAGATTAAAGCCAACCTATTAGTAATGATTTTAGACATGATACGGTTGAGAAGAGAACATAAACTAATCGGTCTATAATCTTTCCAGCAAGTAGAATTAGAGAGCTTAGGTATTAAGCAAATACCAGTAGCAAAGATACCTCTTGGTATATTCTTACCATACAAGAAATCTTTCATAGCATTAATCATATCAACTTTAATAATGTGCCAACAATGCTTAAAGAAGTTTTTAGTATAGCTATACATACCTGGAGCACTGGCAGGGTTCATGTGATTGATAATGCACCAAATCTCATTCTCATCAGGATCTTTATGAACCATTCTCTTATCAGCTTCAGTAACACTGTTAGGAATAAAGTTAAACAAATCATCATTCATGAGACTAGTTTCTTCCAGATTATCAGAATAAGGATAATCAGTAAGAGCATGATTGAAAAATTCAACAACAGATTGACCAATATCCTTAGATCAGTGATCCAACTATCACCATATTTAATGCCTTTAATGCTGTTTCTTCTTCTTATATTTTGAACAAATCTATGATAGAATCTAGTACTTTTATCACCATCAAGCATCCTGTTACAGTAGCACTGCTGCCTCCAATAAAATTCTTCCATTTTGTGAGCCTTAATTAATAAATCATTAGCTTTGGCAAGATCACATTTGGAATCAGAAGATTGAAGATTTTGATGATTTAATTCCTTGACAAGCACCTCATCTTGTAAACTTTAAACCTTGCTGAAGATATTTCCAATGATATTTTTGTTCCAAGTAATCAATCCTTTCTTAAGTCTTTTAAGTTTATTCCAAAGAACAAACATAGGATCACCAATCAACTCAAGGTTCCAATTATCTTCAACGAAAGGCAAAAAAGAATCCTCTATGGCCCACATTTCTTGAAACCTGAAACTAGACTTAACTCTAGAAAGATCATTAGATATAGATATAACAATAGGCATATGATCAGAACCAGTTCTTGCAAGATGATATATCTTAGTACTAGCAAAGTAATTAGACCATTTGCTGTTGATGAATACCCTATCTAATCTCTTCCATTTGGAACCATTAGACCAAGTGTATTTCGAACCTATATATCCAGCATCGTCAATATTACAACAACTAATGATATCATTGAAGTCATTGGTACTATTAATACAAAAAGGTCTACAACCCATCTACTCCTCAATGGAACTTATAACATTAAAATCCCCACAGATTAGCCAAGCCAAGTCATTATTAACAATTCTTTTAAGGAAGTTCCACAGATCAATTCTATTTGACCTTTGACATCTAGCATAAACAACTGTAATCATAAAATGATTATTGTCATTAATAAGGCTAACTTTAAGATTTAAGCATTGACTTAGATCATTTAAAATAGTAACAGATACATCATGGTTCTAGAAAATCCAAATTTTGTTAGTGATATTATGAGCAAAATTATCAAAATCTAACTTAGAAGCAATACTACTTATAGCATTAGTATTAACAAGAGGTCCCTCAACAACAATCATTTTAACTTTATTTTTCTTAGCAAGAAATTTGAGCCTACGAAGAGAAGCTTTATCTTTAATACCACGAATGTTCCAATTAATTATACTAATCATTAAGAGAGTTGGAAGATTTTGATTTACTTGAACCATTAAATTTCAATTCTTTGATAATCTTGCTTCTTGTTTTTGTCTTCCCTTTGGCTGTTTTGATCTTCTTGTCAAAGATCTCCTTAAAACTTGCTTCATCTTCCTTGTTAGTCTGAATCCTATCATTTTGTTTCTCAGCTTGATTTGAATCATTCACTTCTTGCACCAACAAAATTCTTTCCTCTTGAACATCAATATTGTCTTGATCCTGACTATCTTGATCTTCTTGGCTAGTTTCTCTAAAGAATTCAGGAGAGTGAGATTTCCATTTGTTAATAGAAGAATGATGCATACCTCCTATTTTATCTCTAGTAGAATCATCCCCATCAGATATCATGTTAACATATTCATTGTTATCAGTTATTCCCAGAGTTAACGTTTAAATAGCCTCAATTATTTCTCCTTGCTCATGTGTCTTAAAGCCTACTGACTCTCCAACCTGAACCTTTTCTTGATCTTGATTATTCCTTGGCTTTGTAATAATTAATTTAACCTTCTTAATCTTCTCGACTTCTTCAACTGTTTGATCTTTACTGACTTTCTTGCACTTTTCCTTGTTGTGACCAAGATGACAACATTGATTACAGTATAATGGAAGATTCATATAGGCTATATTAACCCAGTAGCCATAGTTAGCTCCAAATCCAATCTATACATCCATTTGGAGTTGTGAATTAACATCAACCTCAACAAGAGCTGAGCAAGAAGTAAATAATCTATTCTCCTCCGATATTTTAATTACCAGGGTTTCACCTATCATTGAAGCAATATATTTAACCATATTTGCATCATACAAATGCTCTGGCAAGTCAAATTTTATCCAAACTGTAGCTATGGAACTTTCAGTGTTTAAATCACCAGACCATTTCAATAAGCGCATCACTGAAGAACCTATAGTACAAACTTCCCGATTCCAAATCTTTGCATAATCATGCTTTGAATCAAATTCAAGAACTATATATGTTGAATCTCAGATTCTATATCTATATGCAGCTCTGAACTTGAAAAATTCTAGGAATTGAATTAGAATACTTCTTTTAGGAAAACCATGAGTGAATTGTTTAGACCTAGCTTTCAAGATTTGAAGAACATCTTTACTAAATTGTAAGGATATATGGTCTTTTTTAATTTCAGAAAATTCTGGTGAAATTCCAATTTGTCTTCAATCTCCAAGTTTTTCTTTACAACTTCTACGTAGGAACATGATTTTCTATCTAGAATATGTTGATTTGTGCTTGAGTTCTCCATCAAATCAGTAGATTTGAGGCGAGAAATAGCAAAACCCTAACTTATGATCCAAGAAAGAATGTTAATCTTAGAGCAAATCCAAGTTTCCTATCATAAATGTTAAGTGCTTTAAGTTTTACATTTGATGAACAACGCAAAAAAAGAACCGCTATAAATTTTAGCGTGATAAGAATATCCAGGCTCATCTTCTAAAAGATGATTCTTTGAGTTCTTTTTTGAAAATTGATAAGTATTTTCTTCTCTATATGCGAATTGATGGGGAGGATCTGAAGGGATTGAAACAATCTTAATTTTACTCCAATTTGAACAATAAGATGATTAATGGGTTCAGTTGGGCTTAACGGAGAAAATCCATTTTGGTGACACTGTTCGAGTGTAGCGAGAGGACGAGTTGGGCTAATGATTATATTGATTGTTGGTTGATTAAGATTTGGTTATGCAAGATTTTCCTTCAAATGAAGCTAGAGAATACTTTTTTTACGATATATTTATTTAATTACCTAATTTCTTAACTTAAAAGATAATAGTTGAAGATGAAGTTCGGGATAAAATATGAAGTTTTTATCGTATTTTTCATGGGACACAACTTAGCTATTTAAATATTATCATGTAATTAGTTTTGTCAGATAAATTATCGGATGAGAAATCTTGTTAGAATAATAAAAATATAAAGAAAGGATAACAAGAATAAGGTGCCATTTTTAGATTATATCCCTAAATAATCCAATTTCCAGACTAATCTGTAGTAAGATAACTTTTAAAGGATTTGAGATATGCTCTTTGTTTATATCAATTCTAAATTTTCACTTGTGAGTCCATTTCGCGAGCGAGTCCGCAACAAAATTTTGTTATCTAAAGAAATGTGATATTATCACACTTGATAATATGCATACTTCATTCGCTTGTAAATTATGATACAAGTTCAAGGAATACAAGTTATTATGGTCAAAATATATTCATGTATTATATCTCTCTACTTACCATCCTCTACAAGTTCAATCCACGAGTAAAGTTTCTAAAATCTCAAAAAACTATTAATTATCAGACATTGTAGAAGGTTATACATACTAGCATATAGGTAGGGGTGAAATAGATTTTTGGCTAGAGAAACGGTGTGATACACAGACATTCATCCTTTTTACCGGTGATGATAATAACTATTGGTATGTTAAGGAGTTCGAGAAAATTCATAGCATAATTCCAAACATCAGATTTAGATAACAAAAACCTTATGAAGTTACCTTATGAACACGAGACATTTATTTTTGTTAAAACTTTGAGCTCCAATAGTGTTACTGGAGTTGATAGTTCGGCTATAATATCTAATAACCTTTGTGAAGCAACAATAACATTAGACCAATTAGCAACAATAACCTTCGATTACACATTTGTAGACATGATTACGAAATGCATCAATTTAGTAGGGTTTTTCTATAATTTTGAATGAAGAATTACAAGGTTATTTCAAGTCTTCAAAATGAGTTTGACAATGAGATCCCATTTCTCATAGTCTATTTATAATATCTGAAGAGTAACTTATTTGGATTTTTAAAAATATTTTTAAGATAATAGAGAAATGAGGTATAAAACTATGCTTTTTGGTTATACCTTGCATAACCTTTGCAAATATCATTTTTGTGATTGATTATTCTCCTAATATCAATAAAAGTAAGTAATTCCTACAGCATTACCAAGAGTGATCAGGTCGAATAATCAATAGTGAAAACTAAATTCATAACCATACAAGAATGTTACAAGCAAGAATTAGAGTAATTGAAAATCAAATTAGTTTTAAAAATGGAAATTTAGATATCAAATACCTTGGTTTGATATTCATTCAAGTAATACAACATGTTACTTTGAAGAATTAGTGACTAAAGTCAAGAAAATGATTCAAGATTGGGATAGTAAGCTTATTTCATTTGGTAGAAGGGTAATACTTATTCAATTAATATTGATCGCTAATCGAAACTACCATTTATAAAGTTATCTTTAATCTAAAACAGTATTTACATGAATAGAAAGGATATGTAATAGATTCTTATGGGGTACTACTGGAAAACAAATCATGCAATAAACTGGACAAAAATGACTGCAACTATATAAACCTTATAATAAGGGTTGATTAACTATAAGAAGACTTGAAGATATGCAGACTTACTTCTCCTGTAAATTATGATACAAGTCGAGGGAACACAAGTCATTATGGTCAAAATATATGCATGCATTATATTACTCTACTTGCCATCATTGCAAGTTGAAGCCACAAGTAAAGGTTCCAAAATCTCAACAAGATTATTAAATATCAGAGACACATCAAAATTCTATACATACTAGCATATAGGTGAGGGTGAAATAAATTTATGGCTAGATAAATGGTATAATACACTACCATTCATCATCTTCAATGGCGATGATAATAACTATTGGTATGTTAAGAATAAAGTCAACAATTGTTGCTATGAAGGTAACTGGAATATAGATAAATTGAAGACTATAGCTCTATCAATTGACATTGAGAAAAATAAAGAGCTTTACAATAAAAAAACCAAATATGATTAAGTCAAATTGTCATATCAGCAAATGGGGAATTCAATACAAAAGACACATGGAAAAAATAAGAGAAAAATTCATAAATCTATTTTTCAAGCAACTTTGGAGCAATACTACATCTAAAAAGTGTTCATTTATTCTATGGATACTTTTGAATAACTGGATATCAATTGATACTATATTACAAAAAAAGAAATTCTGCTTAACCTCTCAATGTCAGTTTTCGAAGAAATTCAATCAATTAACCATTTACTTGTTGAATGCAATAAAACTTGACAAGTTTGGAAATATTTTGTTTTTCTTATTTGGTATACTAATAAGAAGACACGTGATATTACCTCGTATTACTATAAGCAGGTTTGGCCTACTGAGAAAGAGGTTCATAGATTCTCCCTCATATAATATGTTGGATTATATGGAACTCTATAAATAAATCAGATAACCAAGAGCAAAACATCTATATTAAAGCTATTATTGACCATATTAAGTACATAATTACAAGATTATATTGTTCTGACCTCCTAAATAAATTATATTTAGAATAAGAGTTCAGAAGTAGTTTATGATCTTGGTTGTCTCAAGCATTTAAACAAACCAAGAAGAGGTATATTTCGATTAGTACTTTAAAATCTCAATTTTATTTCTCTTAATTGGAAACTACCTATAAGTAACATAATCAAGCTTAATATTGACCGACCATGTAGCTTGACTGGTTAATTTAGTGGTGGTGGTCTATCAAGAGATAATATGGAAGATATCTTAGTAACTTATGGTAGAATTTATGGAAAGCAATATATTATTATTGGTGAATGCAAGGTTCTCTTAGATGGACTCTTTATATGTAAAGAAAGGAAATTCATCATATTATAATTGAGACTAACTCAATTATTCCTATTGAGATACTAATGAAAGACACAACACAATGACATTTAGCTCCATTTATTGAATGTTGTAGGATACATATATCTTCTAACATGACTATAGTACATATTTAGAAGGAGAAAAACCAAACTGTAAGGGATTGATAGATTAATCTCAATTAACAATAATAATTATCTAACAAAAAAATTGAGGATATATTATAATATTATTACATAATATACTTTGTGAATTAGTGGGTTATATGGCTTTGTATAAATTTTGCATTATATGTACTTGTGAAAATAAGATTTTTTGCAAGAATCTTGAATACAACTTCATCAAGTTTTGACTATGGATTAAGTCTTCAAGAATCTACAGAAAAACATAGAGGTGAAAATATTTTGATACAAATCACATAATTCTAATCAAATATAGATTAAAAACCTATGAACAAGTAGCTGTAGTTTTCCGACAGTGTATTTGAATTTGAGATTCAGTGTAGGAAGCTTGAAAAAAAATGCTTGAGCTCCAAGAAACAAGATTCTCTTCTATCTTCTTGATCTTCATCTCCTGATGAAGTAATCTCTTTATTTCTATGGATCAATTTCCATCTGTGCAGGAGGTTTTTAGTTTTTCTGCTACTAAGGATTTGGAGAAAAATGTTGAAACAAGTAATCCATGGAGGAAGAAATCGTTTGTTGAGGCAGTAACTACTGATTCAAAGGGTCTGGTTGATTCTTTCAACCCTGAGGAAGTTAGATATAGGAATGATCACGTCCATTTGCAGTATGAGGATAGCTTCTTGGATCACCTGAAATCTAAGTCAAAACATACCATTGTGGGTAAGTGTTCGGCAGGCTTGCCTAGAAGAAAACAGTTGCTTGAATTTTTGGACAAGTTCCATTTTGTTCAAAGTTACAGTTATACGATTAAGGACTCTAGACATATCTTTATAGAGTTTGATTCGTACAATGATATGGCTAATCTGTGGAGAAGAAATGTGTGGATGATTGGTTCCACAATGATGAGGCTTTTGAAGTGGGAGGAGGGTTTTAATGTTAAATATGAAAGTCCTGTTACTCCTATATGGATCAAGATGGAGAATCTGCCTGAACACTTGTTTAATGAGAAGATTGTCTCTGATGTGGCTTCTTCTTTGGGAAGGATTATGCAGATCAAAGTTCCATCCAAGAATAGGGCCTTCTATAATCACTGTTTGGCCAGGATTGAGTTAGATTTAACTAGCAATATTTTTTATGATGTTTGGGTTGGATTCGGTAGCAATCAGGGATGATGGGTGCGCATTTCATATTTAAACCTCCCAGAATATTGTAAGTCTTGTTTTCATATTGGCCATAGAGTTGATAAATGTAAGAAGCGCAAAGGCCTTGAGGAATCCAAGAAGTCTGTAATGGTTGATAGTCAGCAGTTGGACAATGAAAAGGTTGAAGATTTAGCCAAGAAAGTGGTTATTAATGCTGAGTCTGTTGAACCTGATGCTGAGAAGTTGGACAGTTTAAAAACTGTTGAAGGGCCTGGCAGTGAAGTTATTGTTTCTAGAATTAATATGGAAGGTTCTATTCAAATGATGGAGTTTGGTTATAGTGTCTTGGAAAGTGTTAAATCTAAAGATATAAAGACTCTTTCTCCCAAGAACTCAAATCTTGGGAGTCTACCATCTTCTCCTTTTCGGGGTTGTGTGGAGGATAATAATGCTGGCTCTCACCAGCTTGTTCATTCAGAAGGTAACAGAAAAGTTGAAGGTATTAATGGTGTGGTAGAAACTCAGGAAGGTGTGTCTGGTTCTCATGATGTGGAGGATAATAATAACAAGAATGAACAAATGATTGGTGCTCTTCAAACTCTGGGGAATACTAATAATCAGGACTGTGAAAATTTAGCTTCTGAGTTTTCTTCTCCTAAAGTTGGTGGTGAGAGTCCTCAAGTTTCATCAAGAAGTCAGTTGCTAGTCTCTAGGAGTGCTCAACCTGTAAAGAGAATAACTAGAAGTAGGATTCACAGGAAAGACTCATCTAAGGAGGAGGAGGATTTTACAACTATATTTGACAGACAGCTTAAGCAAACTAAGAAGAAGAAGTTGGCCAGGAGTTCTCATCAATTGTCTATAACAACACGTAACTCTAAACGCTCTCTTAACTATGATTAATATTCTTAACTGGAATATTCGTGGCATTAGAAATAAATCTTCTTTCAGGAGACTTAAGCATCTTATTAAAGTTAATAGGGTTGATTTAGTTGTGATTCAATAGCCTTTAATAAGTAAAGATAATCTGGTTAATTGTGCTTCTAAAATTGGTTTTAGTAATTGTGCTTCTAACATTTCCAATAAGATTTGTATTTTCTGGAATGATAGCATATCTGTTAACATCTTGCTTGATCATATACAATGTTTGCATGTTGAGGCTGCTTTAAGTTCTCTAGATAAAAGCTTTCTTCTAACTTTTGTTTATGCTAAATGTGAGCGTTTAAATAGAGTTGATTTGTGGGATGCTTTACGTACCATTTCTTGTGATACTAAAGCTTGGCTTGTGTGTGGAGACTTTAATTCTATTAGTTCAATTGATGATCAGATTGGCTGCTCTACGTTTTGTCAAAGTAGTGTTGATGATTTTAATAATATGTTAAGTGATTGCTATCTAATGGATGCTGGTTATGCTGGGTCGAGGTTCACTTGGTCTAAGAAGACAAAGTGGAGACGCCTGGATTGGGTTTTTATTAACAACTCTTGGAATAATGTCTTCAATGACACCAATGTTATTCATAAGCCTAGAACTGGTTCTGATCACATGGCTATCATTGTTAATTGTTCTTCTTTGAATTATAGTTCTAGAAAGAGTTTTAGATTTCAAAACATGTGGCTTCTTGATGAAGGGTTTTTGTCTATTGTGTCTGATAGTTGGAGGCAGGATATTGATAGTGATCCTTTGAGCAAGTTTTGGCTTAAGCTTAAAAAGCCTTAAAGTTGTTCTTGTTGATTGGAATAAGCAGCATTTTGGAAACATTTTCAGTAAGATTCAGGCTTTGGAGGATGAGGTTCTCAGGGTGGACATCTTGCATCAGAATCTTAATTCTAATCAATCCAGGGAATAGTTGAACAAAGTTAATGCTTTGCTGATGAATGCTTACAAGATGGAGGAGGAGTATTGGTTGCAGAAGTGTAATGTGGAGTGGATCAGGGATGGTGATAGAAGTACTAAGCTGTTTCACAACTATGTTTCTAAGAAAAGGAAGAGGAGTGCTATTAATGGAATCAAGGAGAATAATGTTTGGATTACTGATAAGGAATTTATTGGTCATTCAGCTGTTGAATTCTTTACTTCTGCTCTTGCTTGTAGCCCTTACAAGGATGATCAAGATGAGTTGGAGAAGCTCAATCATAGCCTTTTTGATGTCATTCCTTGTGTCATTACTACTGAAGATAATAAGAGCTTGCTCACTCTGCCTAGTGAGGAGGAAGTTTACAATACAATCAACAATTTAAAGGCCTCTAGCATGGCAGGTATGGATGGGTTTAATTTGGTTTTTTTAAGAAATGTTGGAGCATCATTAAAACTGATCTGTTATCTGCTCTCCAGCATTTCATTAGAGGTTATCATATCCCCAGAGGCATTCTTGCTACTGGCATATGTCTCATTCCTAAGACTAAGAACCCCTCTAGTTGAAGTGACTACCGGCCTATAAGTCTTTGCACTCTTTTTAACCGTATTATGGCTAAGATTCTGAATGACAGACTTGTTATTCTTCTCCCTAAAGTAATCTCTAGTTCCCAAGGTGGGTTTGTACCTGGCAGTTCTATTCACTCAAATATTTTAACTGCCAAGGAGCTCCTGTATGACTTGAATAGGAAAGTTAAATATAAGAACTTTGTTATTCAGTTGGATATGTGTAAAGCTTTTGATAAGCTTAGCCATTCTTTCCTTTTTAAAGTTTTAACTTGTTTTGGTTTCTCTAATCGATTTGTTAGGTTAATTAGCAGCATGATTACTAATGTTTTTGTCTCGATTTTGGTGAATGGAGCCTCTTATGGTTTCTTTAAGACAGCTAAGGGTCTAAGGCAGGGTGATCCCCTTTCGCCTAGCCTGTTCATTATAGATGAGGAGGTTTTGTTGAGGGGTGTTTCTTTACTCTTTAAGGATAATAAAAGTTTGAGGTATAAATGTCGCAGCAGGCTTTGTATTAGTAACCTGGCTTTTGCTGATGATATTATTTTGTTTACTAATTGTAAGGATGCTTATTTAGCATCACTTAATGTTTTCTTGCAGGAGTATCAAGAGGTCTCTGGGAAGGTGATTAATAAAAGTAAGACTAAGGCGATCATTGCTAGTGGTATGAATGATGATAGCATTAGATCAATCTCTAATGTTACTGGCTTTAACTCTACTATGCTTCATACTGATTACCTTGGCATTACAATTAGCACAAACAACAAAGCTGTCATTTATACTAACCTTCTTAAAAAGATTAAAAGCAGAATTGTGGATTGGGAGTCTAAGCACCTTTCTTTTTCTGGTAGAATCACCCTCATTAATGCTGTTCTCATGAATATAGTTTTATATTGGATGCATAGTAATATTATCCCTAGTTTTGTTATTAATAAAATTGAAAAAGCTTTCAATGCTTTTCTTTGGGGTTCTACTGGTGTTGAGCATAAGATACATTGGTGTAGCTGGAAATCTGTTTGTAAAACTTATAAGGATGGGGGTCTTAATATTAGAGACTTAGATGATGTTCAAATGACTACTTCTTGTAAGCTTTGGTTGCAGTACAGGGACAATAAATTGCTTTGGGCCAATCTATTTCATGACATTTATTGCAAGAAAAAGCATCCTTTACAGTTGAGTAGTAGCATCAAAGGCTCTATGGTTTGGAATAGGCTCAAGAAGATTCAGTCTACTGCTGATCAGTTTGCTAGTTGGTCTTTGGGTGAAGGCAATATGGACTTCTGGCTGGATAGATGGTCAGGTTCTAATCCTCTTCTTTATCTTGACAAATCTATTGATAATAGTTGGTTTCATCAGGAGAAGGTTAATGCTTATTCGTCTAATAATCAGTGGGATTTGGATTCCATTGTCAATCTCATTAGTAATGAAGATAGTGTTCGTATTAAAAACTGTATTATTAATCACAACAGCAAATATAAGATTTTGTGGACTTTATCCTCTACTCGTTTCTTCAGTTTCAAGCATACATGGGACTTTATTAGGTCTCATTACAATGAGTCCAGTTTGTTTCAAAAAATCTGGAATGATCTTACTCCTAAAAAGCATTCTTTCATTCATTAGAATCTTGTCAAAAATTACATGTCTACTGACTCGATTCTTATAAAAAGACATATGTATATTGCATCTAAATGTGAGTTCTGTCTTAATTGTGAAACTACTCAGCATGTTTTTATTTCTTGTGACATTGCTTGGTTAGTATGGTTACATTTTGTTGAGCTCTTTAGCATTATGATTTATAGATATATGACTCCTGTCCATATGTCTAGAACTTGGTTTAGCAGCTCTAATATGAAGAATCATATTAGGAATGTTATCCCTTCTATTATTTACAGTTCCATTTGGAAGTATAGAAATCATTGTAAGTTTAAAAACATGTCTGTTTCTTCGAATATTATCATTAAGGATGTTCCCAGAATCATTTATTACATGTATGCTACTGATATGTTCAAGTTGAAGCATTGGTCTAATGATAGTTCTGTTGCTAAAAGGCTGGGTTTCTTAAACTTGTGTTTTAACTCCTCTTCTAGACCTATTGTTCTACAGTGGGTTCCTCCTTCTGTGGGTAGGTATAAGCTCAACACTGATGCTTCTGTGGTTTTTAATGGTGAAGCCAGTGCTGGTTACATTATCAGAGACTCTGAAGGTAACCTTATTCATGCTGGTGGAAATGTCTATGGTAAATTGTCTCCTATTATGGCTGAAGCAAGGGCTTTAATGGATTGTTTGGCTACTTGTAACTCAAAGGGTTTCTTTTCTGTTGATGTTGAATCTGACTCTTCTTTGCTAGTTAACTTCATTGAGAATGATAATATGGGTGCTCTTCACTGGTCTCTTTTCCCAGTCATTAATTGTTGTAGAATATTGCTGACTTCTAATATGTCCATTAAGCATGTCTTTAGGAACCAATATCGTGCAGCCGACTGGCTGGCGCGATGGACTCTAAAATGCAAACTCAAAATTGAGTATGTGTTTGATAATGCTCCTACTGCCTTAAAATCTATTCTAGTTCTTGAAAGCCTTGGTGTACCTTATATTAATACTCCTGATTGAGTTTTTGTTGTTTTGATGGTCATGTTGCTGCTGAGTTCGTGTTCGATATGGTTTGAGTTGATGTTCGAATAGAATGGTGCTCTGAAGCCTGTGTTAGCTGGCTGGTGATTGTTGTTCGTCAGTTGGTGATTGTTTGGTGCATTGAAGCTTTTGTAGCTGGTCATGTTGCTGTGCTGATGTTCAAATGGAGCTCTAAAGCCTGTGTCTGCTAGTTGGCTGGTCTCTTGGTGCTGAGGCTTCGGTTTTGGTGTGTTGAAGCTCTTGTAGCTGGTGGCTGATTTTGAGATCTCTTGCTGGCTTCCTTGGCTGGATTTGTTGGTCTAGATAGTTTGGGTCTCTTGTTTCTCTTGGAATGTTTGTTCAAGTAGTGTTTGGTTAATAGGGAGGCAGCCTGTGTTGTTGTCTTCTTAAGGTTTGGTTCTTTTACTCCTTTGTTAGGGTTTTGTTGTAGTCTTTGGTTTTGGAGGGTTTTTTCCCGCCATTGTTACTCTCAAATTTTCATATTTTCAAATATAAGTCTATTACTTAAAAAATAATAATAATAATAATAATCAACTATAGATTGAATTGTTGTTTCTAACGATTTTTTAAAACAAGGTAGTAATACGTGACTTTTATGTAATTGTAGAAATTTAAGGTTTTTATAGGGAAAATTTTTCCAACTTCATCAAGTATAATATAAAGAGGAATCCACAAGAAATGAGTTGAAGACTTGAAATGGATCGTTGAAGCTAAAAGTGTGAGTAAAAAAAATAAAAAGTTATGAAGCTCTATAAACAAGACAAATAAAAACATAAATATAACTTCTTAAGAAAACAAAGATCAAAAGAAAAATGAAAATAAAAGAAGCTGGAGCAACAATGATAATACCTCATAGACTTTTCCAAACCTATTTTAGAGAAATACTTAGCTCGACTGAGTCGATCAATGAGTCTAAGGATATTAATCTCTTCGTTGGATTTTAGAAGTATCCGACGTGCTTCAAATACAAAAAATGAAAAAGAAAGTCAAACTAGCACCATCCTAATTTTCAAAAACCTAGAGCTAATTTCTATTAAGGTTATGGGTACCAAATCTAATTTTATATATAAAGTAAGGCCATAGGCTTGTAATGATTTCAAATTTTAATAAAATTCATTTCTTATTAAAAACTTTATTATGTATAAAATACTTGATGGAAACAGGTTTCATAATTTTTCCAATTGGCAAACATACACTGCTATATTTAGAGAGAGTATATTTGAGTATATATCATTTTCAAATTAAAAATAAGATTTCATATGTGAAGGGTGAGCTATTGAGTATCTTAAAAATTATTGCAATCCTGTATTTCCTACAATATTTTATACTAGATGTTTATGTCATATAATTCAATTGATTGTGAAAGATGGAATAAGTATGATAGCAAAAGATTATATCGATCCTATTTAAGTTGGGATCCTACTGTGCTCGACCTTGGTTACTATAAAAAAATATTATAAAAACATTTATAAGGCTAGTGTAAAGCCATTAAAAAAACTTTTATTAGATGGCGAAACTAAATGTAATTCCACGTATTATCTTATTTTACGTGCTTATCAGATTACTATGTATTACCATAGAAATTATCCTAATAAATCTCTTTAAAATCCAAACTCGGTTTATTATGCTACGATGTTATGGTTTTTGAGACTGTTTAAATCTGCAAGTTTATTTGCAATATACTTCTAACATTCATTTGGCCCGTTATTAAATTACTAATCTTGCTATGCATATGAATAATATAAGGATCAGAATGTATGTCGCGAGATGATACTCAATATGGAAAAAATATATATAAATATTTTCATCTCATCCCATACGCTTATGCTATTGGGTTCATTTTTATCATTTTAAACGAAGAAATGATTTTTTATTTGTAGTTAATTATTTTTATAAATTCTTAAAAATGTCTGAAGATGAAACCTATAACCCTGAAATATATCTTCGAGAATTTGATGCGTAACTTTATACAATGTATAATAGGTATGTTAAAAGACACGAGGGAAATATAAATGTAAGATATTCAAATATAGCATGTAATAATAATATTAATAGGGATATAGGCAAAAGCTTCCTAATTATGTGGAAATGATAACGATTTATAGAGGGAAGACAAGAGAAACGCCTCAAGATGATAATGAAGTGGGTATATATTTGAACTCTTAGTTTGAGTTACATCATTATGACTCTCAAAACTCTTTTATTATTTTTAAGATGGTGCAGTACCAAAGAAAACGAGCTTCTTATTCTTTACAGGTTAGCCAGAGAGATTTTTTCAATACCTATGTCTACAATTGCAAGTGAAATTTATTTTACTTAGGCCAGGTTACAATACACGACTAAACAAGAAGATTTATATGCCGTGCACTTAGACTCCTTGTTGGAATCAAGGACTGGACTGCGCCAGATCAAAGGATGCAAGAGAAAGAGTATGAAAAAGAAGAGAAATCAATGGACATCCTCGATCAATTTTCAACAATGTTGCATATGAACTTGAACAATATCTTATAGATGGAGCCGAAGATGAAGCTTCAAAAAGTGAGTATGAAGATCTTGGATCAAAAGATGAACCTTGGCCAAATCAAGATGAATGAAATTTGTGATAGATTTTGTAATATAATTAGTTCAATTTACGAACATTTGTAAAACTCATGGGTCATAAGAGTATAAATTTTGAAAGGTTTAATTCAATAAAAAATTATTTTTATCTTTCTATCCCATATGTAACAACTTGTCACAATTTTTACAATTTTAAAATTAGAATATAAAAATCATCAAATAATGTTGTTTATTATAAACATAATATAAAACAAATTGGCGTGACTACCGTTACGTTAATCTTATCATGTTCTCCCGTTTGGATTATAGCCATGTGTCTGACGTTACCGTGTGCATGACGTTACCGTATTTTACCGTGTTTTGTTACTGTGAATATTCTTACCACTCCCAAAATACCTACCGTGTCACATCCCATTTTCCACTCCTACTTATTACCACTCATTTTAAATAATATGAGAAACCTGAGTTGTGGAAAAGGTCAATAGATAAATTTTCCAATTTTACCCATGTTTTTATTTATACCATTTTATTTAATGGGTTTGCCAAGCACATCTCTGCTAATTTACTTAAAAATCAATAGATGATGATTCATTCTTTCTCAGCCAGTTGATTAAGTTAATTTTATTTTTAGTTTTTCACTTCATATTATCCATGATTATTGCACTTTGGAACGTTTATGGTCTTAATGATCATATTAGACAAAAAGACATTATTGAATTCATCTTTAGTGTTTATGTTACTTTAATGTGTCTTTTCAAAAACAAAGGGAATGAAACTAAAGTTGATAGTATTATCAGATCTATGCTGCCATTTTGGCATGAACCA
Source organism: Limnanthes douglasii subsp. nivea (assembly GCA_036936605.1). Classification (NCBI taxonomy): domain Eukaryota; kingdom Viridiplantae; phylum Streptophyta; class Magnoliopsida; order Brassicales; family Limnanthaceae; genus Limnanthes; species Limnanthes douglasii. The sequence continues at coordinate 228,280,084 of JAUPFV010000001.1, forward strand.
TAGTGTCTTCAAAATTAAAAATTACTCATGATAAGGGTGTGATTTAGCCAGACCGGATCCGGTTGTTCAAGTTTGGATGGTTTTATCCAAATATATAAAAAAAACCTAAATATATAATTTGAACGGTACATGATGTAATAATGAGTATATGAGTAAGATTAATAGAATAAAGGGGTAAAATAATCTTAAGTGGGTCATTCATATGGATTTGGGCCCTCTACCTTTACTGTGTAAAACAAGATTCTTTTTTTGGAGAATGGTGAACAATTAATATACTACAACCATGTTTTGGTATTTTCTCTCTCTATTTCCCGTATTTCTCTCTCTCGACTTGGTTCAAGTAACATATGGTATTAAATTTGGGTCCGGATATTTCTGGAACAATAACCTCAATCGAATTCCTAGATTGAAATATTACGTATATATCCTTTAATTTTAAATTTTCTATTTCCATGATTTACGGTTTTAGTAAAATCGTTGATCGAATCCTAGTCTGGAGTGAGCTCATCTCTATATTTAATTATTATTCTCTCCTTGGATAGACTTAGACAATTTCAATACCATTTATAAAGTAAAGGAAATAACAGCAAATTTATGTAATTCTAGTTTTCTAGGCCTAAGCAATCTAATAACTCCATCTCTTCTAAAATACATCGAGTTCGTTGATGTAGTTGCACGAGCCCATAACTATATGACCCTTTTGGAAAAATGGAAACGAGCTTTATTTGAGGCTCAGGTATCCGAATTAGGCGGTGCGACCATTCAAATCGAACGCCTCGAGAAGCCCAACGATTTTCGGAAGCATCACTTTGTGATGAAGTCGAGGCCCTAAATTTTATCGGTTAAGCCCTCTTTTTGTTGTTTTGGTGAATTTTCAGCATTTTTCTATTTTTGTTAGATTTTATTAAAATACTTAACCAACTCCAATCGCTTTGAAATTGGGTTAGGATTTATTTTATTTTGTAAGGAATAAGTTGTAATTTTTACCTAGGGTTTCAAACACTTCTATAAAAGGCTCTCAAACCCTTGTTTTGATATTAGAAGTTTTTTAATAGAACTTGAGTTTTCTCTAAAGTCTCCTATACTCTGACCTAGGGTTAAAGATTATCAATTTTCTATTTACATCTTTATTTTCTCTTTGTTTTCCGCCCTCTGTTTCATCTCGTAGTTTAACGCTACCATATTGGTATCAAAGTGGCATAGCTCTTACGGCGTGGGTTACGAAGGTGTGCCACCAAAGAGATCCTTGCGCGGGAAGTTCCCTCTTTTGATTGCAGAGTCGGTCGACCATGATGAATTCAAAAATCGATTCGGCGAAGTTGGTGAACAGATGCACTCGTTGGGAAACCAGATGAAAGACATACAAGAAGCACTAGTGAGGCTGTTGAACAACCAAACCAACAAATTTCGAGCTCCAGGTTCGAGTAACCAGCCGTCAGGATTTGAGAGAGAGATCGGTCGTGAGCATAACCTGTTTTCTTCTCGGAGAGAACAAGGTAGGGGTCAATATTATCCACAAGACTGTCATGAACAAGTGTTTGAGAAGCCGCCAGCGAGAGATGCCAATTAGAACGCCAATAACCGGTGGGAATCTGGATTCAGACTTGAGATCCTAGAGTTCCAAGAGGGTCTCAAATCGAAGAAGTTTTTAGATTGGATAGCCTCAGTTGAAGAAGTCCTTGATGTCAAGGAGGTTCCGGATGCAAAACGGGATTAGTTGGCCGCAACTAAGTTTCGAGGCTCAGCTGCATCTTGGTGGCAGTAATTCAAGCAGACCAGATCAAGGCAAGGTAAGCCAAAAATAATAACTTGAGCTAAATTTGTGAAGCACTTGAGGGCTGTAATTTTTCCTTACAACTATGCACGTAGACGTATCGGCAGTTCCAAAACCTCAAACAAGGGTCAAAGACTGTTGACGAATACACTAACGATTTTTTGAAGCTATAAAACCGTGCCGATATTGTTGAATCAGCAGATCAATTAGTATATCGCTACATAGGTGGGATGAGACAACACTTTTAGGACCAACAGAACATGTTGGACCCTGTGAATATATCTGAAGCACATCAATACACACTACATCTAGAGAAAGCCCTTTCACGAAGGTTTTATGGAGGAGTTACTGCCTGAACAACTCCAATGACGTTTGTAAAAAGAACAGTTACATGCCCTAGCTCATGCATACCAACTGTCAATCCTATGCGTACAGGTGCTAATTCACATGTCCCTAGTCGCGCAGGTACTTCCTCACATGTGAAGTGCTACCAATTTCAAATACTAGGGCACGTAGCTTTACAATGTCTAAAATTACGAGAACAGCCACAATAATTGAGGGGTTTTTTAACTGAAGCTGCTGATTTTGACCTGGAAGAGGACCCACGGCTTGATGAGGAACTAGAGGATGCTATTGATGAGGTTCAAGAGGACCAAATGACATGAGGAGATGTTGGACAGATACTGTTTTTAAGGCGTATCTCTTTGACGCCAAAAGTAAGAAGTGAAGGGGATGATTGGTTACAAAACAATATTTCCCAGTCGACTTATACTATCGGGGCAAAGGTATGCAAATTCTTTATTGATTTAGGGAGCTGCGAAAAAGTTATTTATAAAGAAGTTGAGGAGAAGATCGCCCTGAAAACAAAGGACCATTCCAACCCCTACAAGCTCGCATAAGTTAAAGAAACGTAGTGAGGTAACAATCTCTAAAAGATGTTTGGTGTTTTTTTCAGTTGGTAACTATAAGGATAAAGCATGGTGCGATGTCATTGTTATGGATGCTTGTCACTTATTGCTAGGCCGACCATGGCAATATGATAGAATTGTCACATATGATGGTATAAAAAACTGTTATAGTTTCATATGGAATAATGTTAGATTCATATTAACAGAAACTAAGGAGGTATCCCCAAAACCTGCACTTGTTGTATCACAGTAGTCGGGTAAGAACTTTTTAGCTCGAAATGAATTTATAGAGCATGCTAGTGAAACAGGGATTGTTTATTTTTTGGTTGTTAAATAATCTAATGTTGATCCGATTATGGGGGTACCTGAGCGCGTTCGACCGCTATTGGTGAGGTTTATTTCCGATTATGGAAAGCAATCTCTTATTATTGTTGAATGTAGAGTCCTCTTAGATGGACTATTTATATGTAAAGAAAGGAAAGTAATCATATTATCATTGAGACTAACTCAATTATTCTTATTAAAATACTAATGAAAGACAAAGCACCATGACATTTGGCTCCATTTATTGAATGTTGTAGAAAACTGATATCTTCTAGCATGACTATAGTACATATTTAGAGGGAGCAAAACCAAACTGCAGACTGACTTACTAAATAGATTCTCAAATGCAGAGTTAAATAAGACTTCAATCAAAACCAAATTCTTGTTCAACTAAGAGCAATTAATCTACTTCAAAGCATACAAGTAGGTTACATAAGGGTATGGGATTTATAGATTAATCTCAATTAACAATACTAATTATCTAACAAAGTAATTGACGAAATATTATAATTTCATTACATAGTATACCTTGTGAATTATTGGGTTATATGGCCTTGTTAAGTTTTGCATTATATGTACATGTTAAAATGAGAATTTTTGCAAGAATATTGAACACAACTTCATCATGCTCTGACTATGGATAAAATCTTCAACAATCTAAACAAATACAGAGGTCAAAATATAAATTCAAGACGAAGAAAACTATAAATATAACTTCTTAAGAAAACACAGATAAAAAATGAAAATAAAAGAAGCTGGAGCAATAATGCCAGTACCTAAGAAACTTTGCCAAACCTATTTTAAAGAAATAATTTTCTAGACTTAGTTGATTCATGAGTCAAAGAATATTAATCTCTTTGTTAGATTTTATAGGTATCTGACGTGCTTCAAAGAAAAAAAAATGAAAAAGAAAGTCAAAGTAGCACCATTTTAATTTTTAGAAACTTAGAGCCAATTTTTATTAGGGTCAAGGGTACCAAATCTAATTTTATGTTTAAACTAAGTCCTTCTGCTTGTAATGATTTCAAATTTTAATAAAATTCATTCTTTATTAAAAAAAATTATTATGTATAAAATACTCGACGTATATAGGTTTCATAATTTTTCCAATTGGCAAACATAACACTACCATATTTAGAAAGAGTATCTTTGAGTATACATATTATTATCAAATTAAAAATAAAATTTCATCTCTGAATGGAGAGCTATTGAGTATCTTAAAAATAATTGCAATCATGTATTGCTTAAAATATTTCACATTAGATGTTTATGTCATATAATTCAATTGATTGCGAAATATAGAATAAGTATGATAGCATAAAATTATATCAATCATATTGAAGTAAGGGTCCTATGGTGCTCGACCTCGGTTACTATAAAATATTATTGGAAAAACATTTATAAGGATAATGTAAAACCATTAAAAAAAACTTGTTTTAGATGGCGAAACTAAATGTAATTCTACATATTATCTTATGTTACGTGCTTATAATGGAAATGATATTACTACATATTATCATAGACATTATCCTAATAAATCTCTTGAAAATCCAAACTCGGTTTATTATGCTACGATGTTATGGTTCTTTAGACTGTTTAAATCTGCAACTAATTTTTTATTATTAGCAATATACTTCTAACATTCACTTGGTGCGTTATAAAATTACTAATCTTGTCATACATATGAATAATATACGGATCAGAATATATAAATATGAAAGCAAAATATATAAAAGAATTTATCTCATCCCATACGATTTTTCTATTGGGTTCATTTTTATCCTTTTAAAAGACAAAATGATTTTTTATTTTTAGTTAATTATTTTTATAAATCTTTAAAAATGTCTGAAGATGGAACCTATAACCCTGAAGTATATATTTGAGAATTTGATGTGTAGATTTATCCAATGTATAATAGATGTGTTGAAAGATATGGGGAAAGTATAAATTTAAGATCTTCTAATGTAGCATCTAATAATATAATTATTAGGGATAGAGGCAAAAGCTTCCTAATTATGTGGAAATGATAACAATTTATAGGGGGGAGTCAAGAGAAACCCCTCAAGATGATAATGAAGTGGGTAGATATTTGAACTCTCGATTTGAGTTCCATCATTATGACTCCCGAAACCATTTTATTATTTTACGATGGTGCAGTACCAAAGAAGACGATCTTCTTATTATTTACAAATTAGCCAAAAAGATTTTTTCAATACCTATGTCTACAATTGCAAGTGAAGTTGCTTTTACTTAGGCCAGGTTACAATACACGACTAAACAAACAAGATTGTTAGGTCGTGCATTTGGAATCCTTGTTACACTCAAGGATTGGACTACGCTAGATCAAAGGATGCACGAGAAAGAGTATGAAAAAGAAGAGAATCCAATGGACATCCTTGATCAATTTTCAGACGATGTTGCATATGAACTTGAAAAATGCGTTATAGATGAAGCTGAAGATTAAGCTTCAGAAAGTGAGTATGAAGATCTTGGATCAAACGAAAAAACTTTTCCAAATCAAGATGAATGAAATTTGTAAATGATTTTGTAATATAAGTAGTTCAATTTGCGAACATTTTCAAAACTCATGGCTCGCAAGAGTGTAATTTTCGAAAGGTTTAATTCAATAAGATTTTCTTTTTATCTTTCTATCCCATAATGTAACAACTTGTAGTAATTTTTATTATTTTAAAATTAGAATATACAATTTTTATAATAATGCAATCATCAAATAATGGCATGACTACCATTATGTTAATTTTATCATGTTCTCCCGTATGCTTATAGTTCTGTGTATGACGTTACCGTGTGCATGAAAGACATGTGTATGACGTTACCGTGTGTTATCATGTTTTGTTACTGTGCATATCGTTACTACTAAGCTGTGATACCAAAAATACATATCGTGTCACATTCCGTTTTCCACTCCTACTAATTACCACTAATTCTAAATAATATGAGAAACCTTAGTTGTGGAAAAGGTCGATGGATAATTTTTCCGACTTTACCCATGTTTTTATTTATACCATTTTACTAAAAGGTCGATGGTTTGCCAAGCACATCTCCGTCAATTTACTAAAAATTAAATAGGCGATGATTCATTCTTTGTCGGTCAATGGAGTAAGTTCATTTTATTTTAGTTTTTCATTTTATATTATCCATTATTATTGCTTTTTGAAACGTTTGTTTTTTAATGATCTTTTTAGACAAAAAGACATCAGCAAATTTATATTTAGTGTTCATTTTATTTTAATGTGTCTTTTCAAAAATAAAGTGAATGAAACTAAAGTTGATAGTATTATCAAATCCATGCTACCATTTTTGCATGAACTGTAGGGTCTTCAAAATTGAAAATTACTCATGATAAGGATGTGATTTAGCCAAGCCAGATCCGGTTGTTCAAGTTAGGATGGTTTTTTCCAAATATAAATATTGTAACGTAAAATACCCTAAATATATAATATGAAACGTACATGATTTAATAATGAGTATATGAGTAAGATTAATAGAATAAAAGGATAGAATAATCCTAAGTGGGTCATCCATATGGATTTGGGCCCTCCATCTTTACTATATAAAGCAAGATTCTCTTTTTAGAGAATTAATATACTACAATCATGGTTCTGGTATTTTCTCTCTCTATTTCCCATGTTTCTCTCTCTAGACTTGGTTCAAGTAACATATGGTATAAAACTTGGGTCCGGATATGTCTAGAATGATCACCTCAGTCCAATTCCTAGATTGAAGTATTACATTTATATCCTCTAATATTCAATTTTCTCTTTCCGCGATTTACGGTTTTAATAAAACTATTGATCGAATCCTAGTCTTGAGTGAGCTTATCTCTATATTTAATTCTTGCTCTCTCATTCTTTAGATACACTTCAACGATTTTAATACCATTCGTAAACTAAAGAAAATAACCACCAATTCGGACCTATAGATCTCTTTTATTAATAATTTCAATAATTTATGTAATTCTAGTTTTCTAGTCTAATATGCAATTTAATAACTCTATATATTATAAAATACATCGATTATGTGGTAATATCCTTTGGGCTAATTACTTCCCCAACTCCTTCATCCATTATGGTTTGCTTACGACTTTCGATCACGCTTATATCACCATCTATCTAAGGCACCAAAAAATCCTTCTGATTTTTTCAATATGTGGCAATCCCATCTGAATTATAAGTCCATGATTTCTGAAAGTTAGAACTTTCCACTGAGGGTTTAAACATGAACATTATCCCAGGTAAACTTAATTTCCTACAACCCACTCTATCATTCATTCATATAAAATAGTTCAATAACATTGGTGAAAGAGTTTCCACCACGTAGAGTGTCCTCCTTCAAGCCCACCAGGATTTTACTAGTGATCCCCTCAATCATTCTCCCACCGAGAGTGAGATTAATCCTTCAAAAAAATTCATTTTTTTAGTCATGCTAATGAATATTTCCTTAAGTAGAAATTTCGTGAAACCTGACTAAATCTTGGAGAGTGTAATTCAAAAATTTTCCACACCAATATTAAAGTTCATATATCTCATAACAAAATTATTTCTACCAATGACTCTCTTAAGTATCTATGTACTTTCCCTCAAGAGATCGTGAACATTTTTTCTATTCATTTTAATAACCTCTTCGACAAGAAAAAATCCTCTATTTTCCCTAGGTTTAATCGTATCAACAACCTTATCGCCTCCAACTTAAGTACTTCGAATAAATTAAACCTATCATCGATGATGAAATGAAAACAACTCTTTTTATTAATGACTCTAATAAGCCTCTTTTCACTGATAACTTTAGTTATTGTTTTTTTTAAATCCTCATGGTCGATCATATGTAATCTAGTATCTATAAATCCTCATGGTCGACCTTTGTAAAACGATTCATCATTTTTTCTTTCATAATTGTTTGGACCATAGTTGGAATAAAATATATATCTTATTGATTCCAAAAACTGACATCCATTGTCTCTCTCCGAAGACATACCTATTGCTTGCTACATTGATATCTATAAGGTTATTTCCAAAATTCTTGACAATAGGATTAACGACTCCCTCCCTTTACTGATTGATCCATCTCAACCATCATTTATTCTTCGTTGTAGTATATTTTATATCCTCATATTCTAAAATCTCCTCCATAGTTTTAACATCAGAAGGAAAGGCCTTCGAGAGACCTTTAAGATTGATCTTATAAAAGCCTTCGATGATGTTCGTTGATGCCTTCTCATGGATGCTCTCTACTGCATGTAATGTTTTTTTAAAAATAATCTCATAGATCATTTAATGTGTATTCAAGTTTTCTTTCTCATTCAAAATTAATGAAAATTTATTCGACTCTTTCATGTGCAAGAGAGACCTCTGAAAGGAGACCCCCTCTACCATTTTCTTTGAGTCCCCATCATGAGAGTCCTTTTGAGTATTGTCGAAGAAATAAATGTTGACCCTTGCTTCAATTTCCATTAAAAATAACACAAATTCAAAATCATGAATATCTGCTTTACATATAATCTCATGACTTTCTATTATGCTTACATCAGCTCCATCAATTTAATTTTATTGGGCTTAGAAACGTTAGCCACTCTTTCTAGCCTCTATTTCAATCCGAGGAAGATCCAAATAGTACTTTTAAGAGTTAGTCAATCGTTTCGTCATTTTATCATTGCCATATGAGAATTGAAGCAAGTATCGTTCCGGCCAGCTACTTAGGTGTTGCTATCGTTACCTCTCATATCTTCTCTAACGATTGTAGACCCTTTATTTATTAAGGTTAATGGTTATATTAATTATTAGATATATAAACATATCTTTTCTGTTGGGAGACTCCAATTAATTAAAAATGTCATCTTTGCAAGATAATTTTATAGGTCTTATATGCTCATACTTGATGTCTAGTTCCTCAAAGCCTTATCCTAGATGCTTCAAAGTTTTATTTGGTCGGGGCTTGAAGTGAAACTTGATAGCTCTAAGGTTGCATGGTCCAAAGCTACTTTTCCCTCAAAGGAGGGTGACCTTGGAATTATAGACATACGGGTCTAGAACGAGGCAATTATCCATAAATATTTTTTGTCCATTTTGAGCGATATAATCTCATCAATTTGGTGTAAATGGTTATAGTAAGAGAATAATATTTTCAACATATACAAGCTTATCTCCTCAGTTATACGAGAGTCTCATACTATATTTTGCACAATATTTCTGAAGAGAGTTTTAATCACCTATTAATGGAATGCTCATTCTCCTGTATAATTTCAAATGCTTCGTTTAGGAACCTCAAGTTCCCTTCCCCAAATTTTCATTGGCTCGACTTGATTGCGTCAAGAAGTTTATGGGGGTTTTTACATATTAGCTATTGGAAAAGTTATTAAGTTTAAGATTATATTTGGGTAATAAAAGAAATTATTTTTTAGATGCTTGATAAAGAGAGAATTAACATGCTGGGATTGAATTTAGAGACAAAACGCATGACATATTATGTTTAGAGTAATTGAATTTCTCCAAGTCTATTTATATGCACCTTAAGCCCAATGGGCCTAGTAGGCTGAATAAAATATTTCCTAATCACTCCCAAGTCCAATTATTAAAATATTTATAATTTATTGCATTTTCCTATATAAAATAAATACTAACTTAATCATTCATTTGTCCGTTATTCTCTATGGATAATCCTCTCCTCATCAGATATCCCCCTTAGTCCTGGAATGCTTTCAGGAGCACTAATGTATAAAATCTATTCGGACTCAATATTTTTATCACTTAATACTTCATATGAGTTGTATTCAGTCTGAATATATTCTGAGGAGATTTTGAAATGATTCACAAACGGGTTCAAATATTCTTGCATGAGGCCTTCAAGGTTTTGTATTTTGGTGATACTTTTGGACACGCGTCATAAATATACTAAATTCACATCTCTTTTTATTAATGGTAAAGCGTAATGATGGTTGGAGACAATTCTACTTCTCTAGAAAAAAAATCGTTGGAGACTCTCAACCTTCTCCACATTCACTAGGGTTACACCTAGTGGGATTGTAACAAGAAAAAAATTGGACTTATTAAACTCTTCATTCCCATATTAAAATAACTTTTTCGAGAAAGAAACTTAATTCCTAGAGAGAGAACCTTTGCATTCTTGCCACCATTATTTTTATTGTTTGTTATGATTAGCCACCATCATTATTTTTTGGCAACGCTTTTTGGGGAACTTTCATGTTCACTACTTCCGTCACTCTCAACGGTTGGTTACGTCTGTCAAGTAAAGGTGAAGAGAAGAAATTCGTTTGGAGAGTTGCAGGATTACCCGAATCTGATTGACCAATCGTCATCTTCCAGGCCTTCAACTACAAAGGTATTTACCCATATAATAGACAAATTATCTTAGTCAAACCTGAATTCACCGCTCAATCTTGTACTTCAAAAATTATATCTTCAATACTTACAAGATCCCAAAGAGCTATTAGAAGTAGACGTAAATCAATTTTTATATCCATATGTTTGGATTTTGAAGATACATCTCCCTCAAAAAAGTCGACCAACCATTATTTTGGCGAAAACCCAACAAATATCTGAGACCAAAATAAAAAATAAAGATCCAACAAAGCATACTTCGTTATTTTTAAGCTCTAGCTCAGAGCGTTCGGTTAAAATTAAGACTTCGTTTTTCAATAGGTGGTACCTCAAAGTAAGATATTATTCGATGACGAGGAATGCTAAAGCGCCCAAGGATCTTGAGAAGACAACTCAAAAATCTATGGGTGAAAAAAGTAAAGAAAATGACACAGAGGAAGATAAGTTGTCTCAGTCTTTAGTCAAACGTGTGGGGCCCAACTTAAAAATAGTGAGTATCAAATAATTATTTTCCCTCTCCTATATTTCTTTACAGGTATTATTCAGATGGTGATTTACACACAATCTGAGAAAAATCAAGATTTCTGAAGGAAACAAATATAAGATTAGCAAAGGCAGGAGAAACCCAAATGGACTATGGTGAAAAGGAACTGAGGTCTTCAGTTCCTCTTAGATCTAGAAATTATTAGGTACTTTAAACTAGTTGGCTTATATCCAAACCAAGCTAGTTTGAACGCCTGGTTTATCCTAATATCCTGTATTATGGTGTTGAGATTGTCAAGTACCAATGGAGCAATTTATTCCTATAGTGGGGTTATCAAAGAACTCAAATCATTTCCTATTGCTTTAACTTGATGGATGAATACAGGGTTGTGAATGACTTATTGGAAGCTGATAAACTAGAAAAAATACAGTTCGTCTTCATCAACGGCTATTAGGTGAATGGTAAAATGATCCTCTCAAAAGATAGTTTGAGCCACGTTCAAAGGATTTGGACGAGTGAAAGTAACTTTTTAATTATGGTTTTTTTTTTAATTTTTAATTTTTTATACTTTTACCTTTGTACCTTATTTCATATATTTTTTTTCTTTTAACTGTACTAAAGTCTCAACAAAAAGATTTAAAGGCTGCTAAGATTACCTTCAGCAAGTTGCACATATGCGCTGAGTAAAAAAAGTATAATATCTTTCACAAATGCTTTACTCCGAACAAATTAGTTCAGAGTTATCTTTGATAGATTAATACCTAACATAATATGACATGGGAGCAGTTAACAACCTCTCCTCGCCCATCAGCTATCCCTAACCGAATCGAAGTTGCTGATGGCAAGTTCTATCTTTGGATAAAGACAAAGAATCTTATTCATAGGGTGGATAAAAATGATACCAAAGGGATAGGTTCAAATAAAAATACCCTAAGTGTTGTGGAGAAAAATCAACCCGAAGATCTGGTTCATGTTGATGAGAAAGTTAATGTCGAGGCTAGTGAAATGGAAGAAGAGCCTTCATCTCTAAAAAGTAAGAATCTAATAGTTCAAAAACCCATAAAAATGACAAACCTAGCAGTGATGAGAGGAAGAACATGAAAAAAGAACACATACTAGCTTTGAGCTCGTCCATTTAATAACCCAACTCGTGCTTCCTATAGAAGTGAGGTCACATTCATCCCCGAGGGGTAGTTCAAAGGGGATTGGTATAAAAGGCTTCAAATAATAATTCATTACACTTGATTTGGAGGGTTTTGAACAAAAAATTCATAATCTGAATAGCCATATTGATGTGCCGTTTTAATGGAACCAGAAGATACTCTTGCTCACTCGGTGTTGGGATTGGTAAGGTCAGTCGCTGAGCTGGAGAAGAAGGTAAGAGCATACAAATAATCTATCATTCAGCTCACGAACGAATGCGAAGGTCACAAAAAGGCCTTCAAAGAGCAGCAATAGCGTGTTGATGGTTTATCAAACTAAGTCGCGGGTGCTGATGACAAGTTTAAAGTGCTAAACATTGCTCTTGAAACTGAAATTATCGATCTGCAATCATGTAATTAGAAAGATATCCATATTATATAAGGAGAAGATAATCATCATGCTATAAAGTATTTTTTTGAAAGAACTGAGAGAACATGACACTCTCACAAAAACATTTTGAGGGGAGCTAAATGCACTCATGACTCAAGGTGCAAAGGGTAAATAAGGTGCAGTAGATGAAAAATGATGATAATATATAAGCGTCGTTAAAAAAGCAAGACACTTCGATTAAATCTAACATGATATCAGATTTTCATAAGGCATTCCTAAAATAGAACCTCAGATCTATATGAGAGTTACTCCCAGAAGAAATTGTGGCCTAACAACATGCGTTTAGTTGATCAACTAGGCATATCAATGGATTCATAAGAAGATGGGAAAGATCCTAGAGGAAATTGAATTTATCTTTATATTTCACTTATTCTTGTATCATCGTGCTTTCTTAAGTCATTGACATAAGCATGACATTTTGTAGTACTTCGTTCAAATTTTTATAAGTCCAAGGCATTTTGTATTTGGGATTTTTATAAACAAATTACCTTTATTTTATCCATTTCCTTTAATCATATAGCGCATTCAGACTTTTCTATTCGAAGGTAATTAAAATATTAATTCTAATCGTTCTTTTGAATACAAATAACATCTTTAATCTGGTCTATCATCTCTGAAATAACCCAACATACTTTTTTTCTATTTTATGATAAATAAAGTGTTTATATTTTCTCTATCATCTTTATATTCAGATCATTATCTCTTAAGATTAAAAAATAACTCATTCGAAGGTAATTAAATTATTTATATTGGGATCATCATCTCTTAGGATTATCAAATAACCCATTCGAAGGTAATTAAAGTATATATATTTGGATCATCATCCATCTAAATCCAATTATTATGACCAACTAATGTTGGAACCATTTAATTGTGACCAACTAATGTTGAAACCTTTACAATTGACCAACTATTGTTAGAATTTTTTAATTATGACCAACTGATGTTATAACCTTTGCACATCATCAAATATTCTTATTTTTTTTTGGAGATACGCGCAGCCGTTACTCAACGAGTACTCACATGCTTAACTCTTAGTCTGACGCAATAGCCTGCAAACCAATGCAAGAAGGTAAACCACACAAAGTGACATGCTCAGCCAAGAAAGCGTTTGTATAGAGACTTGAACTCATGACTTTTGTTCACAAGCATGCCTTACTCCACCAACTCGGCTACCCCTTTCAGGGCTCAAAATTCTTATTATTCATACATGTGTTGGATATATCAAGATGGAATAGATCGAGTACATTAAATAAGGTTCCCATTTTAAGTTTGAAGAACCAAATTGTAAAGTTATTTGGAAGATGTTCCTATGCACCGATAACTTTGTCTGCTGATTGACATTAAGGGTATTATTAGTTTTCAGAGAACATTTCCATAGTCTATTTTGTTTAGTTACAAAGTGTAAACTTCACATTCTCGATTCAATACATTTATAACAATTTTCTTTTAATATTTTAGTCTACTCTATAAAAGTTTATAATTAAATCCCACATAAAAATTATATTTGATACAGTATAATAATTCTTTGAGAATAATTATTTTAGGGAAGTAATCAATGAACAAAAATATTAATTTTAAAGAAAAATCATAAATCATTTATTTAGACTCGGACTACGAGGATTTGATCATGCATTACTGATCATCTTCTAATTACCCACTAAAATTCAACGTTCGAATTCTCACTTAAGAATAACATTCAAGAAGGAAAAACTCAACATCCTCAAGTAAGTGTGCAAACTAAATTTAATATAGTCCATTATAGAGATTCAAAAATAGAGTAAGATAAAATCTTATTTATTCATTATATTTATATAAATATTTCTAATAATACATTAAGGTTCTTTCTGGTGCAATGATAAAATTTAGTTTTGGCTTATGTAACATTACAAGAGTTTCAATATAATATTTAAATTCTATGTATTGTAACATAAAAAAAATATAGGTTTTCATTTTATAACGCAAAAAGGAAATACAGAAAAACATTAGAGCTCGTATAATATGAACGAAAATCTGATTAAGCTTTTTTTTTTACATTTCATAGAGTTCAAAATCCTAATGGATGATTATTGTGCTAATAGTGAAGATTGATATAATGCGATTAAATTTTATCTATTATCTAAAGAAAAGTGACTAGTAGGTTACGAACCCATGTTTAAACCATGATCAACTCGAAAGATTAGTATATAAGATATACAAAATTTTTATATCAAGAAACATTTTTGACAATTGGACGAACCTTCATTTCAGAAAGGTGAATTGTTGTTTCAAGACCATCATAATATAAAAGGCACACTTTAATGTTCTATTTTATTAAATGAATATTGAGATCATGTATTTTGTTGTACATAGTTCAAACAAATGAATTTATTCATTAAATATGATAATTGTAAAAGTTAACGGCCCACCTGATATACATTACCATTGAATTTTAATTAACTATTTCAAAGTGTTATGATTGCACCATATAGATTATTTCCTCAATATCACCATTAAAAAAATTGATCTTTGATGAAGGTCAAGATCAACATGTGCAATTAGTTCTATGATTGTTCAAAATAATTCCTTAATAGATACCGGAAAAAAGGTTTGTTTAAAATAAATCTCTTAATGATGAGTATAACCTTTTACTACCAGACATGTTTTATATCTTTCCACATGACCTAAGTAATTTAGTTTCATTTTGCAAACCCAGTTAAACTCAGCCCTTCAAGTAATCGTTTAAAGTTTCAACCCATAATTTTTGAAAATATACTATAAAATTTGAAGGTATATCATTCTTCTATTCTCTTATGGACCATTTTAAAATTTCACTTATTTCTCATTTCACTTTTAGAGGAGGTAGAGTTTGATACACATGAATAATGTCATGTTGGTCTATTTGTGGAAGATTAGAATTAACTTGAGTGTCTTCTTGTTCTACATGGATCATTTCTATATCCTGGTTAAAACCCTGAAGTTGAATATCAATGTTATTTTGAGTACCCTCTTGCTCTAACGGGTCCGAAATGATTGGTATTAAATTCCAATATTCTTATATCGGAGTATCTCCGTTAGAACCTCCATAGAAATTTTCAAATTCTTCCTAAAAAGAGTAATTTTTTTTAATTCTTCTCCTCCAACTCAACATTCTCGAGAAACTTTGTTACTTTCATTTAAAAAATATTATAAGTGGAAGGATCATAGAACTTACAACCCTGTTAATATCTAAAGTAACCAATGAATAAGCAGTTAAGTATTATTTGTCCAATTATTTTCCCAATGCCTATATGCTTTTGACTCAGATGGACACCCCCATATGTGTAGAGGCTTTAAACTAGGCTTGTATATAATATACAGCTCATACAGTGTCTTAACGATTGCTTTAGTGGAAACTCTATCGAGTACGCAAGTTGCACATTTGATGGCTTCCCCTTACCCAAAGTGATAGTGGTCGAGATTAGTTACTTATCATACTTTTAACCATATCTTTTAGTGTACAATTCCACCTCTCATATACACCATTCATGATGGGCGAACCTAGCATATATACTGAGAGACTATGCCATATTTCATTAGGTATCTTGCAAATGGTCATAGACACTGTTCACCCGATTTGTCTTATATTCCATAGTATTGACCATCATGGTTAGATTGTACGCTCTTAATTCTTTTATGTAGTTGTTTTTACACTTTGATCTTAAAACTAATGAACTTGTCTAGGGACTCAGACTTTTCATAAGGAATGTAAACATATCCAAAATGAGAGAATTCATATGTGAATAATATGAATTATTGCTTCATGTTCCATGATTCCTTTGCAAACAGTCCATAGTTATCAATATGAATGAATTCCAAGACTTTTGTCGCTCTACTTTCCCTTTTTTTGGTATGTTTCCCCTTAATATACTTGATACAAGTACCAAACTCCATATACTTTAAGGAACCTAATTACCTACAAGAACAAGGATATCCATCTTAACGTTGAATATATGGCCTAAAAACTTGTTCCATAGTTTAGATAATTTTTGCTTTTAATAATATTATTCTTTATTACTCGTACGATAATGGCTATATTATGAATTTCAACAATATCTAATAAAAATATTTTATAATCCATTATTAAAGTTTCCATACCAAT
Source organism: Limnanthes douglasii subsp. nivea (assembly GCA_036936605.1). Taxonomy (NCBI): domain Eukaryota; kingdom Viridiplantae; phylum Streptophyta; class Magnoliopsida; order Brassicales; family Limnanthaceae; genus Limnanthes; species Limnanthes douglasii. Next base: position 228,296,642 of record JAUPFV010000001.1, read on the forward strand.
AACCATACCATTAAAGAAAAAACTTAACCGATTATTTAAAAAAAGATAGCCATCATTATATAGAACATGGAAATAAGTCAAGTTTGTTCGAAGAGAATGTACATACATAACATTTTCTAACAAAATTAAATTATAGGTAGTAAGTTCTAAAATAAATTTACATAATTCTAGAACATGGAATGAGTTCTCTTCAGTTTTGAAGATGGACATTTCATCCTCACTTAGCGTCCAACTCCTTATCATACAATGAAAAGAAAAACAAACATGGGTTATTGCACATGTGTCAACTCACCATGTATTATTTACAACAAGATTAAGATTAATTTTTGAACATACCAAAATTGTGGGATTATCTTTACCTTTTATATAAACCCGACATTTCTTACATCCTTATTGAAATGTTGTTTCCCTTCCCATCAAATTTGTGCTTATTACCTGCCCCATTGTTGGATCTTACCATGTTAATCTCAGTAGACTCTCATTTTAGTCGCTCCTCCTTTTGTGCCGTGTGCAATCAGTTTACTGATTGTCTACTTTTCCGGTATGTAGTTACAAGTGGATACTTCTTTTGCTTAGCCGAGAGCGACTAAAATATAAATCTTATCACACACTCTCTGAGAGGTCTACACTAATTTCCCTTAACCTGGTGCCAATCATAGACATTCCTAAAATTTACTCTCTGATAGCACCTTTGGGAACACATATTTAAGGATTTTTGGTAGTTTACAGCCATGGATGAAAAATAACGTGTTATTATGTTACGTAAATGTTAAGTGTTGACTAGGTCGAGAATTACGTTCAATTTGGATGCACAATTAGTTAAGACATCGGGTTACAAAACTACGTTTACTTTGGTTGCATAATAACTATTTTTATTTTTGTGCGTATTTTGCTTGCGGAAGTATGTGAAAAAGTTGGGTAAAAATATAGTCTCAACTTATATGGATTTATACTAATAGTTCAAGTCCTTATAAGAAAAATTATTCTCAGGGAATGCGAGTTTAACTATTTTTGGTGAAGTTTTTTCTTTAAATCAATCTCATGTTGTTTTTCCACCTAGCTCGAAAAAAGAGCTAGAGGATCTAAGAAGAAGTGTATTCTATCCAAAGTTCAAGACTTATTTCATAATAGAAGGTCATGTGAAGAAACTATATAAAATATTATATATATATATATATATATATATATATATATATTAATTGGAAATATATTTTGATTTATTTCTAATATTTTTTATTAAACAATTAATAATTGTATATTTGTTAGACTTGAAAGTAACCATTGTTAGTTGAATGCAGAATTAGCTTACTTTTTGTTGCGAGAAAAAATGTTGTTGTGACAATATTAGTTGCGTAATAATATTTTTGTTGTGTAAAATAACTTTTTTTATATAAAAAATACAAGTGTAATTAGGGTGCGAACTTATTATTCAACTCGTTGTGGAATTATCTTACAAATGGTTGTAGTTGTGAAATAACAATATATAAATTTAAAAAAAATTATACTCCAAGCACAAAAATAGTATACTTTAGAAATATACAAAATTTACATAAAAACAAAGTTTTTATTTAACAGACAATCATCCATCAATATACGTTTGAATATTTATGGTTAAGATATAAAGTAAACATTTTGGCTATTCTGATTGTCGTAATATCTGGTTCAATGTTTTTGGAATTTTTCTAGTTTTAATGAAGTATCTCGCATACTCGCACACAAAAGCCTCACAATTAACAAAACCATATTTTTGTTGTGGAATTTTAACGGGCTTTGAAATTTCATTGGTGGATCTCTTGGTAGCATAAGTTTTCTATCCATAAAGTATTTGTACTACAAAATGAAGTTGACACAATCACATGTATATTAATTAAGAAAATATAAATATAAAACAAATAATGTTATATTTTGATAATCTTTACTAGTTGTTCTAGCCGACCTTATTATCATGTTATTTTTACCAGTGCAGATTTGTAGTTGAATACAGTGTCTTCCTCTAAATAATATATATAAAGTCCAATGATTCAATACACATTATACTATATATTTTTGTACATATTGTAACCATGATATATCTTGTTTCTTTGTGTCTCACCTCTTAGATATCGTAACCATTAGGGTAACATCTATTTCATCTTCGATTAAAATATGGGGAATTAATTGTTATATAGTTACAGAATTATACGTCAAATGGATGTAATAATAGGTTTTTCAGTTTATGAAAAACAAAAATAAATGGTTGCGTAATTATGAGTAATATGAGTGCGTTATTACGAACAAATTGGGTGTGGAAATTACTTTATTGTCCAATCATCCTTATTTTCAATATCTAACATGTTTTTGAAACTAACAAAAAAACGGTTCTTTCTGGATATGAACATACCTTTGGATTTTAAATTTTAAATTTTTGTATGCCTTCTTCAAAATGAACAAATGTTTGACATATTTATGACATATTAGTTTTTTGTTACATAATTAATTAGCAATGAAATTTTACTTCTATGATTTTCTTACTATATGTTGCCTCATCAAAATCTGGAAAATCACCGCCCTGAATCTATTGGAGCTTGCTGAAAAGCTTGGACAATTTCTTGTACCTCATTTTTATTTTCTTGTGAAGCTTTTTTAGGTTTTTCTTGTCGAGGAAAAGCTTTTACAACTCTTTGTACCTTTTGTTTCTTATTTTGTTGAACACTTTTAGATATTTCTTATTAAGGATGAGTTTTTACACCTGCTTGAACCTTCATTCTCGAATGTGCTAAAACTCTTTTAATTTTTTCTGGTAGATGGGAGCGTGTACACGTGTTTAAACCATATTTCAACATGAGAAGGTTCTACAACTTTGTAACCTTTTATTCGTTTTATTTTTATTTTTATTTTTATTTTTTATTTTATTTTTCTAATTTGTTCTTTTAAAAAAGTCTCTCGCAATATGATTTCTGTTTAATTTATTTTGTTTGAATTCGTCGTTGTACCAACTGGTTTAAGTTTTGGTCAACTATCCAAAAAGGTTGTAACATAAGGAGTATTAATGCTCTTGATAAATAATATTTATTCAATTCTACTTCTTCTGTTTTTATATTAATATCCATATCTATGATTAGACTAAACGATCTTGCTTATCTATTCTCTTAGTTAGGGATATATTGGTATCATTAATCCCTTTAATTTGGTCATTCAAAGAAAACAATATTGTTGTTCGCAGACTAATTTTCCTTTTCCAGGTTTTGAGCTCGATATTTAAGATTATTATTTGATTGTTTCAGTTCTTGTATATGTTTAATGAGTTCATTGTTTTTCATTTCATTTCTTTAGTCGGATTGCCAAGTTCATTATCTTTTATTTTCACTTCTTGAATTTGATTAGCGTCTATCGGGCCCATATATTTTGGTTGAGAAATAAATAAATAATTTTTTTTTCAAATTTTAGTTTTGTAATTACATGCAATTAAGTTGTGAAAATATAACTGTAGATGTGATCAAAACTAGTTGCGGAATTGCGTGTTAAATGGATGCAAAATTATTAGTAAAAAGGTTGCATAAATAGATTTTTAGTTGCGTAAATACACTGAAGTTACATGTTTAGTTTGACTCTAGAAATTCCTAACTTCTTAGAAGTTTCTTCATTTGTTTTTTGAGCCTTATATTTTCTGATATTTTATTTAAGTGATATTATCTTCTTCAGATGGTATTCCAAACGTCTTGTAGTGCGCGAGTTGGAGTTTTTTCACAACCGTACTTCAAACCGATTTTAGTTCTTTTTTTTTTCTGGAGCCCTAGTTGATTGACGATCATGATTTCTAAGCACCAACAAATTTATCTCATTCATCATTTTCTGAATCCTCTTCGTTCATTTTTTCATTAACATCAACATCTTCATCCCTTTCAATTGCATTTACTTCGTTTGTAAATGACAATCTTTCTTTGTCTGTTATTTCAAGTTCTCCAATGATAATCTTTTATTATAATAGAATTTTTTATTAATTAAAGTTATAGTTTAAAATGATTTCTTCGAATTAAAAATCTTTTTTAAACTTACAACTCGCAAATATCATTTGAAATTTACAGTTTTTGGTGTTATATTTCATAATCTTTCAAGCAGATTCATATCACATATCGTCCCTAATGTTATCCATTTGAAATATCGAGGTATAGTATTTTTACACTTGAGTATAAAAAATATGAACAATATGATACTCAATCCAACAACTCAAATACAGTTGTAAATCCTCATCCGAAACATATTGTTTATATTTTTTATTTTAATTAGCATAAGGTAAAAATACATGTAAATTGTAAGTTGGATGCGTAATTGGGTTGCAAAAAAACTATTTTTAACATTTGAAAAATAAAATAGAAAGCAGGTATCGAAACTAAATGTAAGTTGAGCGTGTAAATACGTCAAATTGCGTTACAAATAGGTTTTTAACTTTTTAATAACAAAAAGGAAAGTGGGTATGAAAACTATTGTATGTTAGCTGCGTAATTAAGTTTAATTCGGTTGAAAAAAAAGTATTTTAGATTTGAAAACAAAAAATAGAGCGCGTCTAAAACTAACTCTAAGCTGGATACGTACATACAATCAATTGGGTTAAAAATAAATAAATTTGAAAATAAAAAGATAAAGTGGATTTGTAAAATACTATAAGTTGGGTGTGTAAATACATTCAATTCAGTTGTGGAAAATATATTTTAGGTTTCAAAGATAAAAAAAAGAAAGTGTGTCTGGATATTAATTGTGATTTGGGTACGTAAATATGTTCAATTCGGTTGAAAAAGGTCTTTTAGGTTCGAAAACAAAAACAAAAATAGTCTTGTAAACTAACTGTAATTTGAGTGTGTAAATACATTCAATTTGGTTGCAAAAAATACTTTTATATTTGAAAAAACATGGTATGAAAACTACTGTAATTTGGATGCATAGATACGTTTAATTCGGTTGCGAAACAAAAAAGAAATTTAACCAAAATCTTTAAACACAATATTCAAGTAGTTCATAGGTTACTAATTGTATTGTTGGGTGCATAAAAATAAATATGGATCATCAAAATCAAACACAGACACTTATTTACAAACACAAAAAGTAAAAAAATTAAGACGAAATAAAATAATTTTTTTGGTAAAAAACTGATTTAGTAATTGCTTTGTAAAATTCTTGAGAATTCACTTAAATTTGTTGGGTAAATCTCTAAATTAAGGCATTTGAGAGTTTTTGTGTTAGAAAGAGAAATAGCGACATACAAAAAGATGAAAAATACAATGACAAAACGTAGGTTTATTTTTTATAACCAAAATATATTGTTGATAGATTTTATGTTGATAAATTTAAAAATTGGAATACTTATTAAGGTTAAGTCTATTTTTTATAACCAAGATTTTATATTAATAAATTTAAAAATTGGAATAGTTATTAATTATTTTACTATTATTTCTAGAGTTATTGATAACTTTTCTTATTAATAACTTTTTCGAACCGATATATTTTATTTTTGAAATAATTTGAGTTTAAATAATGTCATTCACTATATATTTTTAATTTTTTTCAAACACTGATATTAAAACTTACAAATCTATAAGATTTAACTAATAATTTGAGAACTCTGGTCAAAATAGAACTTTTGGTAAAAGAACTTCTACTTTAAACTAAAAAACTTTACTATACACGAAATTCAAATTTTTATGTCTTTTATAAAAAATGTTATATCATATAAATGTTAAAAATATCACAGTATTCCATAGTTTTAGTTCTGGTCAAAATTTTGTTGCAATCGGCCGATACTTTACCAAATTAATAAGCTTCCTTTAATGTGGTTGAAGGAGAGTAGAGGCTCTGATTTTCGGACAACAAAATTAACAAAGGTAACAAAAAAAAATTAAATAAATAAATCATACCACAAAAGAACCTAGAAGAAAAAAGTAAAAGCAACGTGTGCAATGAGTGTGCACAGGATAAACAATAGTATGCGAACCAATGCACAGGATAAACCTTCAGTCTGACGCAATAGTCTGCAAACCAACGCCAGAAAGTAAACCACACAAGGTGAAAGTCTCAGCCGAAAAAGTGTATGTAAAAAGACTCGAACTCATAACTTTTGATTACAAACCTACCATACTCAACCAACTCGGCTGGAAATGGATGGGTACATGTGGGGTTCCAGAAACCCACCCAATTCTTAAACTAAAATAGTTTATACCAACAAGAAGCCAAATTGGTATATGTCGACTGCAAGAACCCACTTACGCAGGTTAGACCCCTTATTCTTCCACTTATTTTTTTTCTATATATTTGGTATCCTATATTTTCTTTTTTATATCGGTTTTATTCTATATATTTTTATTTTTATACTAATTTATTCATCTTATAAATTAGACGTTCGTATTTATAATTTATAAATATATATTTATTAATATATTTTTTAACACAATTATCCTTCAACATTTTCAAACTATGAGTAAGAGGAAAGTACAAGTAGAATTAATTTAGATTTATGTTTTTATTTTAGTAATAACTAAAATGTTTAGCTATTTATGTAATATATAGTATGTCATAACACAGACAATTCAATATTTGAAGTTTGAATATAAATCATTTGTTATTTTAATTTATTTTGATATATATATATATATCTTCGATAATAAAATTCAGAGCACCATGATTTTCTATCCAGGAAACTCTTTTGCCATATTATTTTTATACACATGTTTTTTTTTTAATTTTTGATTATATTCCTCCATTTTACAATTTTAAGTCCATTTTATACCACCTTCCTTTTCTTTTATAGGGCATTTATGACGACTAGGTATCTTGAGATTCCTCTATTTTTTCTTTCGACATTTTGGTGGAGATGTAGGTTCCGCTTGTTTTTTTAGAAAATCTACTCTCTTGTTTTCGATATTTTATTGGAGATATAGCATCAGTGTTTTTATGGAAAGGAGAGTCTATTAAAAAAACAAACGTAAATAACAGATTTTAAATCAAATGTCGATTGAAAAATTTATAATTTTCCAAACTAAGCATAAAAAACAAAAAATCAATGATAAGATCACAGGTTAAGTTTTGATTTTTATAATATTAAATTTATTAGTATAGTGATCCATGTGAAAATCATAACCGTGTTTCTATTGTTGTTATTGCGAGTTTTCTATAACTATATCTTGCCAAAACTAATTTATTTATAGATATTAAAAATTTTACCCCTCTTTTAATCTCTTAAAAAGACATATAATCTAAAACTTTTTTAAAATTTAAAACTATTCTAAATACAATCCTTAATATGTGTAATCTATATAATAAAATATGAACATGTAAATTTCAAATAAATAAAATTGAAAAAACTATTTATAAGATCAATATAAATAATTTGAAATTTTTAATCTTATAAATAATAAAGAAACTTACGCAATTAAATTATGTTAATAAAAAAGACATCTCCAAACTTTTAAAAAAAATTGGAAATACAGCAAAAATAAAATATTATAATTATAGAAAAAACAAACTGTTATTGAAAGATCACAACTACCCAGAACGATGGAGTGTTAAATACTCATAAACTGGCTATTTATAAAAGTATAGTACTCAAACTATTCTCTTATGCAGCACTAAATAGGAACAGGCAACAACAGTCATACATAATACAGTTAATAAAATGGTTGGTACAACCATGGTGTCTTGGAACATGAGAACCATACATAATACAGTTAATAAAATGGTTGGTACAACCATGGTGTCTTGGAACATGAGAACCATACATAATACAGTTAATAAAATGGTTGGTACAACCATGGTGTCTTGGAACATGAGACGTTAAGGTTTTGAGGCGTACATATACACTGAATTTTATACAAAAGTGTAAGGGTAAGACTATATCTACCTAAGCTAATAAATAAATAAATATATATTTATTGTATATATAAAATTTAAAACATCTTCAAAATTTAAGACAATTCTAAATACATTTGTAATTTATATAATAAAATATGAATATGGAAATTTCAAATCAAATATAGATAAAATTGACAACTATTTATAAGATCAATATAAATAAATTGAAATTTTTAATCTTTTAAATGATAAAGAAACTTACACAGTATAATTATGTTAATAAAAAAAGGCATCTCCGAAAAAAAATGAAAAAAAAACATCCAAAATCTAATATTATAATTACAAAGCAGAAAAAATAAAATCTGGTATTGGAAGATCAGAACTAGGCGAGATGATGGGAATCTCGCTATTTGTAAAAGTGTACTCAAACTATGTTGTTATACTTCTAAATTGACGAGTTTATAAAAGTGTAGTCAAATTATTTTGGTATGCAACACTACATAGGAACACGCAGTAACATGAATACAATTAATAAAATTGTTGGTCGAACCATGATGTCTTCGAACATGACGTTAACTCTGCATTATATGGTTTTGACTCTTAGATAACCACTAAATTTTAAACAAGTGAACATTTATTGCTATTATAATTATTACCAAATTTATTTTTATTTTAATGTTTATTAAAGAAAATTATTTTTATTGATTAATGATTTTAAAAAATCCACAAACAAGTAAAAAAAATATGATAATAATTACTATTTATATATTATAACAATAATTAAATTTCAAAACATACCATTATTATATTCTTACAAGTAAATAATTAAATTTTAAAACAAACTTGTTTATTTGTATGTGTAGATTAAAGTAAAACCTTCCATCTTGATCATCATAGTAAAGTTTCTACATAAGAAACGTTTAATTTCATCATGTATATTGAGATAGTTTTTAGCTTTACATAATAAATCTGTAATGTTATAGATACTAGTATAGTAAGAAAGTTTCTCAGAATAAAAACTAATTGTATTACCGGTTTTGATAAAGAAAGGAATATATATATTAAAAATATAAGATATATGAAAAAGAATTAACAAATATAAAAAGTAAAAATATTTTCTTCAAAATTATAAATATAATACCTCTTAATTTCAAACATATAATAAATAAGATACGCCTGTAAAAATTATGACGGGTACACAAATTGCATCAAGTATGAACTATATATAATTTTTCTTATATATATGACAGTCACTCACATCCTCTCTGATAGTATGTAAAATTTTCTTTCATTCCTTACTAAAATTAAGTATTTATTAAAATTAAAAGTGGGAAAACACTAAACACTCGGATTAAGTGATTTGATGGAAAACACCGAAACGGACCACCATAAATTTTAGATTGAACAGAGTACCCAGGCTGAGCTTCGAATTTCTTTGAGTTCACTTTTGAAATATGATCAACAGTTTCTTCTCTATATGCCAATTCATGCGAAGGCATTGAAGCAATATTAATTTTCCCCAATTTTTGGTGATGTTGTTGGAGGGTAGCGAGAGAGGACCAGCTGGACTAGATTATTAATAAATCAAGTTTGATTTTATGGTTTGATAAATGGTTATGCAAGATTTATTTAGAGTGAAGCTAGAGAATACTTTTCTTTTTTAATTTCTTGATTTCTTTACTTAGTGTTGATTGTTGATGAACCTATGGAGGTGACTTGAAGCCTTCAAGTCAGAACATAGCTATTTTAAAATTATCTTGTAATGATTTTTTGTCAAGTAAATTACCTACTGAGAAATTTTGTTAGAATAATATGGTGTTATTTTTAGTTTATATGTAAAGAATCCAATTTTCAGACTATTTAGTAGTACGATAATTTTTAAAGGATTTGTGATATGCTCTTTTGACTATGTTAATTATGAATGTGTACTTGCGAGTTCATTTTGTGACTTACTCCGATAGCATTTTGTTTTTTAGTTATTAATTTTTTAAAATATAAATTTATCATTAGTATTTGTTATTTAATTTAGAACATTATTTTTTTATGTTGGTAAGCAAACTTATGAGTTTTTTTGGAATGGAACTTTCAAAAGTTTCTTTATGATTTTAATAATGAAGATGAAAGCATTTTGATATGTCATAATGACGATTGATTATATTATTGGAAAGTATAATTTTTTTTTTAAATGTTTATGTTTGTTTTAATGTTTTATTTCACATAAATTAAGACATGTTTTAGATTTTTTTGTTTTTTTAAAAATTTATGTTTTTTTAAAGTAAAAAGTATTTTTTTACCAATACCTTATTCATAATCAATTTTTATTCTTCTGATTTATTTTCCCATACATAGTAAACAGATTGAGAAAATCACCGATAAAAAAGCTAGTATATAAAAGAAAACTTGTATATCTTTCACTAGGATTATAAGAAGAAGCGAGCTAGCGGTAGTAATTTTTGAAAAAAGGAATTGGTCCCTGACTTCATTATCAAAGTACACATATTTAGATGTTTTTTTAATGGAGTATGACTTTTTTCCAATACCAATATTTTGAATTAAGGATTGGTAAGAGGTATTAATGTGGGTCAATTTCGAACATAAAGATTTTCTGTCTTAGTTTTAAAAAGGATAAACGATGATGAGTCGTTTAAGTTGTTGGGTACCGAAGAGTTGTTACTTGACAAATTATTATTTGTTGAACTAGTATCATGAGGATCGTTTTCGTTAGGTAAAGGGTTGAAATCACAATTGGATTCTTTATTAATCAACGTGATTACGTGGTGAAAGAATAATGAGATAAATGATCTATAATGATACATAAAACTCTGGGTCAAGTCTATGAATTTAAGTGATTTTATTTATGTAATTCATTTAATTAAAAAACTAAGATGTTTTACCTTAAGCTGTCAAAAAAGGATTGTGTTGATTTTAAAATAATAATTAAAATCATGATTTAAGAACATAATTTATGAAATTTTAAATTTGATAAAAATAATAAATACTCTTTTTCTTTCAAAGGGAACCCGCAACTGCTAATCATCGAGTACGCACGGAGTAAACTCTAAGTCTGACGCAATAGAGGTTAGAAGGTAAACCACAGAAGGTGATAGGTTTAGCCAAAGAAGCGTTTATAGAAGAACTCGAACTCATGAGTTTTGAGCACAAATATATCTCACTCCACCGACTAAGCTACCCCTTCCTAGGCTGTTATCGGTCCGGTTTGGTCTGGGTTTTGAAGGAATCGGACCGGACCGCTAAGCTTATCGGTTCAGACCGAACCGGACCGCTAAGCTTATCGGTTTGGACCGAACCGGACCGCTAAGCTTTCAGTTCTAATTTTTGGAACCGGACCGAACCGCTAAGCTTTCGATTCGGTCCGGTTTGGTTCGGTTCTGGTTTGGTTCGGTTCTGGTTCGGTCCGGTTGGTTTCTGTCCGGTTTCGGTCCGATTCGATCTACTTAAAAAAATAAATTTAATTAAAATTTGATTTTTAATTTTTTTATTGGAGTAAATGATATAAAATCTAAAGTTTTTGTGTTAATCTTTGATTTTTTTTACAAAATTGGTAATTAACTATTAATTTTGGTACTCTAATTTATAAAAGAATAAATAATAATAATAAATAATCCATTCTAACGGTTTTATTGGTTCGATTTCCTATCGGTTCTACCGGTTTATCGGTTTTATCGGTTCGATTATGTATCGGTTCCATCGATTTATTGGTTTTATCGGTTCGATTCCGTATCGATCTTATCAGTTTATCGGTTCTATCGATTCGGTTCCTAACCGATTTTTTGTTTCGATTCCTTATCGGTTTTTAGAATGGAACCGCAAACCGGACCGTTAAGATTCAATCCGGTTCTCGGTTACCCATATTTAACGTAAATGGATAACATGACCACTAATTTAAAAACACGAGTGGTTGAAACTAAAGATGAAATATGTGAGAATTAAAAAGTGAAAAAGTTAAATTCACAGTAATGTTTTTATATATAACTTTTAAAAAAAAAAAATTAGTCATTAAAATATATAGGGTACATTTGGGGATTAGTTCCGATGATAAGCTGCGCAATCAAGCCAAAACACAATGATATGTAATATTCCATATTTTTTAGGCTCGACTCCGATTATTACCAGAACAATAGGAATCGATTTATTATTATCCTCTATTATTATTTTGTTATCCAAATAAATTTAATCACAATAAAATGGATGAAGAATTTGCCACAAAATAAAGAAATTCAAAAAAAAGAAAAAAATCATCTTTCCAGTTCTAACTAAATAACTACTATTAAAACTAATCTAATTTTTGGTCAAACTTCTCTTCAACCACTCAATACACAAAACCTACAGCAAAACTAAAATATTTGAATATCATTAAAACCTGCGCAGAAGCCACAAAGATCATATCAAATGAACGTCAACATGCTAATGTTAAGATACGAGACAAAAAAATAACATGACAATTGAATTTTCTGCACAAAAAATTGAATATCTTATACTTAACTCGTAATATATATTACTTTGAAAATTTTCTAATGGTAGACCTCAATTGGTTATTGTTTAAAACATATTGGAAAACACTCGATTCTTGGGAAAGTTTAATCTAGCCTTATGGGATCCTGGGCATATTATGATTGAGTTTAATAATCATGATGATCTAGCAAATATTTGGAAAATGAATGTATGGATCAGGCAACACACAATGAGTCTTCTAAAATGAAACCATTTCTCAATCCTAGAATAGAATCACCTATCACACATATGGATTAGTCTTTCCAATCTACTAGAGTATAAGTATAATGAGGATGCAATTAGAGCTATAACCAAGTTAATAAGCAAGCCATTATCAGTATGGGTCCCTTCTAAGAATAGAGTAAAGTTTAATTGTTGTAAAGAATGAATAGAATTAGATGTCTCAAGCCATCTTATTAATAAACTCTGGATTGGCTTTGGAGATAATGATGTAGTTTACCAAATGATTCGATATGGAGACATGCCATCTTACCTGCTCAGATTTCTTACATCTGGGTCATAAAAAATCAGAATGTAAGAAACAAATGACAACTAAAGAAGGACATAATTCAAGGAAAATACCAGGATTAACCACTATATCTTGCTAAACATTCCAATCCACCCAAAATTTAGGTTCTTAAGGTCATATCTATAATCATAAAAGATATGGATTCAGATGGGCTAATTAGTAAAAAAAGGAAATAATTTATTAAAGAAAAGAAGAAGATAATGTAAACCAGAATTCCAATAACCAAGCTTTAACAAATGAATGAACATAATCAAAGGAACAATTTATTTTTACATAATATGGATATAAAAATTATTGAAGCTTTACGATCAATTGAAACATGAGATACCTTTACTTCAACAAACGAACATGATAAGTCGGATATAAAGACATATTTACCTAAATTAAGGACCACTAGAAGCTTAACTTCATCTCCTGTTCTTTGTAATATTAATGAAGAAAAATATTTCAAGAATATACTTAGTAATAAAATGAAAAACGCTAAATTTAAACCTGAGACAGGTCTAATTACTACCAAAGTATTATATTATAAAACGTCAATTAGGCCCTTTAATGGAACTTGAAAATGAGTATCACAATCCTAAATTAGAATACGAAGGGTGTGGGGAACAAAGGTACAATTAGAAGAGTCAAAACTATTAAAAGAGCTAAAATTGTTTATTTTATAGCTATCCAATACCCATGATTTCAGTGGATAATCTAAAAAAGGTTATGAGAAAGCTTAGTTTTCAAGTTGGTGCAGCTAGCATTAGCAACAAGATATGTATAGTATGGAAATGAGAGTTTACAGTGGAAAAAATTGCAAATCATGAGTAATTTATGTATATAAAGTTAGGCATCCTACACTAGAAAATGATTTTACGGTCGCTGCGGTTTATGCTAAATATATAAGATAGCAAAGGATAATCCTCTTGAATAGTTTAAGAGATTTGGCTTATTATTATAGAAAGTGGATTGTCATTAGGAATTTTAATACCATCACAAACTCACAAAAACAACTATCATATTCTACATTATGTTTGATGAGCATAAATGACTTTTACAATACTATTATAGACTATTAGCTAGAGGATACTGGATATAATGTTTCAAAATTTACTTATACTAGCAATCACAAATGGAAGAGGTGTGGCAAATTTTTATATAATTCAGTTTGAATGGATTACTTTGAAAATACCAATGTCAAACACCTATCTAGAACATGCTCAGATGATTTCATCATTGTATATAACTATTTCAGTTGAACATAATAGAATAAAATCATCATTCAAGTTTCAAAATATATGAACTTTTCATCCTGATTCTTAAGGATGGTTGAGCAAAACTGAAATGTGAATTTTCCAAGTTTACATATTCAAGTATTATGGAATAAGTTTAAAATATTGAACCTTAAACTTAAAAGCTGGAATTTGGAAATTTTTTGAACTGTTTTTTTTATGACATTACACAATCAAAAGAAGAAGTTAAGTTTCTGGAAACTTGTTTTGAGGAAACCAAGAGTATAAAATACAAAATTAAGCCATTAAAAGCTCAAGTTATTCATCTTCAACTCATGCTCAAAGAATAATCTTACTGGAAACAGAAAATTAATACTAATTCGTGGAAAAAGAGATAGAAATACTTCAGGCTTTCATAACTATGTTAAGAAGAGAAAGAAAAAAGGCAAATTCAAAGAATCTTTTAATTCTCTTTTATCAGCCCAACCTAATCTAAACGAATTTGTGGAACTTCATAGCATATTTCCATTATGATTTAGATAACAAAAACCTTATATAAAAGAGATCTTAAACTTTATTAAAACTTTGAGCTCCAACAATGCTGCTGGAGTTGATGGTTATAACGCAAAGTTCTTTCAATATTGATGGGCTATAATATCTAAGGACCTTTGTGAAGGAATAGTAACATTCTTCAATAGTCACTTTGTCCCTCAAGGCATATATACCACTACAATTTTCTTAATTCCTAAGGGGGACTCTCCTGAAACCTGGAATGACTTTAGACCAATTAGCTTATGTACAATGCTTAATAGAACTATATCCAAGATTATAAATAGAATGTTATCAAATCTACTTCCTAAGGTTATACCAGAGAACAATATGTTTTTGTCAAGATAATGAATATACATGACAATATCTTGTTGACTCAAGAGTTAACTCATAAATTATAAAGAAAAATCAGAGGTGGAAATGTGATGATTAACATCGATAAGGTTTTGATTTGCTAAAGTGAATTGCTAAGGATAAATTCTAGAGAGAGAAAGTGTTTAAGAGTTTTTAGAGAGAGAAAACACAAGTACAAATGAGTTACAAGTAAAAGTGTTCAACCCCTTTATTAGAATAGTCTGGTCCTTTATATAGAGGAGCCAAGACTTAGTCTCAAACTGAATATGTTACAAAAATAGACTAATTGCTATTTAGTCCTTACAAATTATACAAAGTTACAATAGCTTCCTAAAACTTACATCGTTCACAAATTAAAGACAGAACTTACATTAATTACAATTAAGTTCCTCAATTTACATTGTTTACAAATTAATCCTTAAAAACTTATTTCCATATCAGAAGCCCCCCTAGGTCTCATGTCAGTAAGTGAATGAGAACTAAAAAGTCTTCAAAACGGTTTTTTTCGAATCATCAACCTGCCACAAATAAAAAAAAATCTATTCAAAGTCATTGTCTTCGAATAACCAACCTGTCATGTTTAAAAATGACTATTCGAAGCATATATGCAATATCAAAGCTATAAACTCTTAAAACCATATTTGAATAATAACCAAAGAAATCGATGTAATCACTTCGAATAAAAATTTCCTTTAACATATTGTGTAGATATTCCTTCCTCGAATATAACGGTTACATGTGTAACAGTTATATTCATCTGTGATGTAAACCTTAAAAAGTGTCGAACATCCAACCCACCCAGCGATTCGTATCCCATCCTATCACCAAATGGTTCTGTACATCTTCACACATCTTCACCTATTTCATTATAAATACCATGTCTCTTATTTCAACTGTCTTTACACACAACCATTCTAGAGAGAAGTCAGAGCTTTTTTGGCTACCTTCAACTGTTTCTCCCCTATTCCCAAAATTCTCACTACAAAACTCAAATATTCCGATCAATCTTCATCTTCTCCGATCAACCCATTCTTGTTTTATGAGAAAGAAACCGGTAACCAAAAAGTCGAAGGCCATTTTACCCAAAACATCATAATCTTCTGATATTGATAGCAACTTGGTGTTCGGATCTTACGATTATTTTTGCATAACGCAAATAGCCAAAGAATATCGAAGAGCAGGCTTAATTTTTGGTGGCCCAATTGGAACTGAAACTGAGACATTTTACTACAGTAATTTCAATCCTACCAAAGTTCCAAAGCTTTCTCATTCTCCCAATATCGAAGAGAAAACGTCATCTTGAATCTCTGGCCCTAAAACCCCTCGAACTTCTTCAACTCAAAGCAGAATTTTTCCTCTGAAACTGAAAACGAATAACCTTTTCTCAAAGAGATCTTCTTCAACTAAACCTAAAAAGACCTTCATCGCTATAGGATATGAATAACAATCGTTCGAACTCCATGTCCTTTGAAAACCACCACTAACGATCCTCCTCAGAGAGAAATGACAGAAGAAACAGTTCGAACTGATATCCCTCTTACAGAAGAAAACATTCCCACTTCTCAAGATCCTCGAGAAGGTACTTCCAAAACCAATGAAGCTGACTCTGAGGCTACAAAATCCGATGCTGACACTGAATCTCAAGAAGAGGCTGATGTCTATTCCATTTCCGAGGAGGAAAGAGCAAAAAATGGGAGGAATGTGAGAAACCTCAAAATCAAATATATTATCGCCTTGTAAAAGGTTCGATATATATATATATTACAAAAAAATTCAAGCCTCTTTCCTTAAAAACCAATGAGGAATGGGAGAAAATATCACCCTTCGACTACCAAAGGAAGGAGAAACTCCCCTTGACTGCAAGGATGATGAACTAGTGGTTTACTTAGAAATCATCAACTGGGTCTTCGATTTCCACTAGATCCGATGATCGTAGAGTACTTCGAAGTCCTCAGCTTGTGCCCTACCCAGGTAATTCCAAATCAATGGTTCACCCTCATGTCAATGATCATAATATCTCGCCTATCCAAAATACCGATCGGCATCAAAGACTTCATTTCACTGACTTAACTTTCAAAAGGTCTGAAGCTTCTATTTTATTACCTTATATTGATGGATGATCTTAAAATCATTGACGATCTTTTGGAGGATGATAAGTTCTGGAAATAAAGATTTATTTTCATCTCCGGAGCTTGAGAGAATGGTAAGCCAATTTCCGAAGACAATCCTTCGAAGTTAACTATGGTTTAGAGAAGCAATCGTTAGTTTTCAAAAACGTTTTCTACTTTTTTAATACATATTTTATTTTCTTATTTAATATTTTATTTTTTTTGTTTATACTAGAAATTTTGAAGCGCTACTCGACTCGTCGAGAAGCTGCTAATGGGATATTCCAAAAATTTGCTGCATGGGCTGAAAAAGAATGGAATAACGGTTTCCATAATGCCTTTCAGCCCATTAACTTCCTTCAATGCCACATGTTTCCGATCACAGAAGGTGGGCTGCCTCCCAAAGATTTATTTTCTGACCCAGATGCGAAGCTCGTATGCCAACGAATTCCTCAAGCCGACTTTAAAGTATTTCTCCCAATTCGCAACAGATCAGACAACCATCTGCCTAAAAAGAAAAAGGATAAAATCACCAAAGAAAAAAAAGCAAAAAGGCAGTTAGCACATCTGGTGCTAACCCTTCCACACCCTCAAAACCGAAGCGTCGAAAACACAAAGTTGCAGAACAACCTCTTTCACCCATCAAAAAGGGAGAAAATCAAGAAAACTCCTCAACGAAAAAGAAAATATCTTCTTATTCCTTCGAAAAGAAGAAGAAACAAAGGAAAATACTTCGTACAAATTGATTGACGAACCTGAAGATGATGCTGCTTAAAACCAACAACAACAACACCCCCCCCCCCCAAATCCTCCAACCGAAGATCATTCAAAGCAAGACAACCCTGTGATTATCATCGATGACTATTCTCCTACCGTTTATCATCCTCCTACAAGTTTCAACCCAGATATGTTCATCAACTTTGAAAACACAGAGGCACTTACTGGCGAAGAGGATCCTACTCTTCAAGTCATTCAAAAGCACATGCTTGATTTTACGAGGCCTACTCCAGGGGAAAAATCTTCCAAAATCGACTCGTTCCTTCGAACCTGTCACATCTCTGGACATGATTGACAAGCCTAGCACCTCAGAATACTGCAGCCCTCCTCCAAATCATGCAATTTCTATTGCTCTTCAACCATTTTCTGATCTTGATGCTGCTGCAAAAACTCTTGCCTCTCAAATCGAAGCCTCTCAACATAATCTCAAACAGTTAACCAAAGCTATGGTTTACTATAAAGAATCTTATGAAGCTGAAAATAAATTTAGAGAGATTCTGCACAACAACGTAGTTGAACAATTTTATGGTTATGCAGATAGCTAGATCTGAGCTGATAAAATGTGCTCTCTGTATAAAGCATGATCTTCGAATCAAGCATATGGTTCACAGAGCTGCTGACAAAGTCGCATGAAGAAAAAATGAAGAAACTCAACGCCGAGCATGTTGCCGAATTGAATATTGAAAAATCCAAATCTACCACACTTCAAAATTCTCTAAATCTTTGTGAATAAAAAAAATAAAGAGTTGTCCGATGAGATAGAGAAATTGAAGAATAATTTCGAGGCAGAAAAAACTACTGCTGTAACCACTGCAAAAGCTGAGCTTTCAAAGAATATGCAAGCCGCTATTCAGGTCGGAAAAGAAGATGCAACCATCCTTCTCCTTCGAGAACTCCATGCTGCCTATCCAAAAATCAACCTCACAAATTTTTGGATCAACATTCCTGAAGAAAAAGGTCCAAGCGAGGCATTCGAGCCTATTCCCAGCTCATCATCTTCAGAGGACGAATCGTCCGAAGAAGAAGAATCTTCTGACTAGCTACTCTTTTAGTTTTTTTTGTCCTTGTCTAATCATAATATCTCTTTTTGTATTGTAACAATTCGATCCGAATGACAAAGAGTTCTTCCTTTTTATGTCTCTGTTTTCTTACATATTATTCGATGCTAAATACCAAATAAATGCAAAATCTTACTAATATAAGCTTACCACCTCAAATATTTTAATAAAAATTAACAAGTAATATCTTCTTCGAAAAGATATGAATGTGTTGTTAAGCTTGATTAGCTCATCAAAATTCTTAGTGAGTTTTAAAACATTCAATTCAAAATTCCAAATGGTTGTAAAACATGGTTATCTCTTTGAAAAGTGCTATAAGCACTTCGGAATATACTTCCCTTAACTAATCTCAAAGGTGATCAATCTTTGATGATCTGTTAAGATAGTATCCAAATAAATGTAAAATAACCATTGGCCAAAAAACAAACTTTATTGATAAAGTTGGATATGTACAAGTACATGACGCCTCATTAAAATTTTCCTGGGCCAACAGGGTAGGAAAGAGTGCGCCATTGAAAACAAAAATTACAAAGTACAAACACATCTCTACTCCCAATAAAGCTTCAAATGCTGAATATTCAATGGATGCTGTAGCATCCTCCCCTCAAAATCACAAAGACGATAAACCTTGGCTTAACTCTTTCAACAACTGTATAAGGCCCTTCCCAGTTCGGAGCCATTTTGTCGAGGCTCTTTTCCTTTGTGTGTAGAAAACATTTTCGCAACACTTTATCACCTTCTTTAAATTATCTTCTTTTCAGCTTTGTATCATATCTACTTCTCATGAGAGTTTGATAATGTATGGTATTCAAATAAGCTCGAACCATTTTTTCTTCAATCAGATCCACATTTGCCCTTCGAAATTCATCATTAAATCTTTCAGAATATTGAGATATTCTAAAAGATGACATTGTAGATTCAACAGGGCTAACTGCATCCATACCATATGCCAAAGCAAAATGAGTCTCTTTTGTATCATCTCTTGGAGTTGTTCGATAAGCCCAAAGTACCTTTTGCAAATAATTTGGCTATTTTCCTGCTGTCCCCGATAGATTCTTCTTCAACCCATCTAAAATTGTTCTATTTTTTCACTTCCACTTGTCCATTAGCTTGAGGATGAAAGGGCGTCGAAAAAATTGTTGAATCCCTTTAGAAGTACAGAATGTAGCCATTTCCTTATTATTAAATTGAGGGCCATTATCTGTTGTAATTCTCCGAGGAACCCCAAAACGACAACAAATATTATTCACAATAAATTTGAGGACATCTTTTGCTTTTGTGCCTGATAGCGGTTCTGCTTCCGCCCACTTCATAAAATAATCCACCGCCATAATTATTATCTGCCTTCCCCAGAGGCCATCGGCAAAGGTCCCACCAAATAAATTCCCCATCTATCAAATGGTATCGCCTCAGATACAGACATGAGAGGTACTGCTGGTCTGTGAATAGCATTAGCAAATCTCTGACAAATATCACAACCTCAGACTAAATTTTTTGCGTCGTTCATGATTGTAAGCCAATAAAACCCTGCAAGTAAAACTCTTCGTGATAAAGCTTTAAACCCACAATGAGCTGACCCTTCTCCATCATGCAACTCTGATAATACTTTTTGTGATTCTTGCTTGCCTAGACATCGTAGTGATGGTCTGCTTAATGCATTTTTATATAAAATTCCATCAAGAACTATATATACAAAGGATTTACCCCTTAAATTTTTGGCCAATTGAGAATCATCTGGCAGTAATCCTTGGGTCAAAAAATTAAGAATATCTGATCGCCAATCACGTCGGTTTTCATTAGTGCCAAATTATTTTCCAATAATTTCACATTGGCCAGATTGAGCAACAATTGAAGGATTCTCTTGTAGCAAAATCCAAGGATATTCTTCATTGTAAACAATATTTCCTAAAGAATCAGCCACCATGTTACTTCCTCGCCCGATATATTCCACAACCACTTTATCAAACAAAAGCATTAAATTTTGAAGCTCTCGAAGATATAAAATTAAACGATCCTTCCTTGCTTTGGAAAATCCAGATACTTGATTCGCCAATAATTGAGAATCCGTTTCCAGACGTACTGAAGTGGCCCCACAAATCTTTGTCAATCTGAAACCTTCCAAAGCAGCTTCATACTCGGCTTCATTGTTTGAAGCGTGAAAACCAAATTTAATTGATTGGACCATTTTTTCCTCTGTCAGAGCTATCAATTGAACTCCAGCACTGCACCCTGAAATACTGGACCCTCCATCTATTCGAACAATCCACCTCGAAACAATAGGCAGACCTTTTGTGCTTTCTTCCTCATCTGATATACTTGAGTGGAACTCAACAAAAAAACTCAACCAGTGCCTGTGCCTGGATTGTTATTTGAGATGTAAGTAGAATATCATAGTCTCCCAACTCCACTGACCATTTGGTCATTCTCCCCGAAATATCAGGTCGTTGCAATACATTTTTAAAAGGCAACGAAGTTCAGACTTCTATAGTATGAGCTTGAAAATATGGACGCATCTTCCTAGCAACAATCACCAATGCTAAAGCCAGTTTCTCCAACTTCGTATACCTTTTTTCTGCTGCCACCAAACTTTTACTAATGTAATACACCGGATTCAAAATTCCAAAATCTTCACTAATTAACATTGTGCTGAGTGCAAAATCCGATACAACGATGTACAATAATAATTTCTCCCTATTTCCAGGCTTTGTTAATATTTCTGGTGACGACAACAAATTTTTAATGCTTGTGAACACTGCTTCACATTTCGATGTCCATTCGAACCTGTTAGGGCCTCACAATACTTGAAAGAAAGGAAAGCATTTATCAGAAAACCGTGAAATAAATCGATTAAGTGTTGTTAACCTTCCTATCAATATTTGCACTTCTTTAACCGATCGAGGTGAATTCATTGTTATTAAAGCCTTTAATTGTTATGGGTTGGCTTCTATTCTTTTTCGCTAATAATAAAACCCACAAAATTTCCCGTTGACACTCCAAAGGTACATTTTTCCGGATTTAACATCAATCTGATTGCTCTTAAATTCAAAAAAGATTCTTCTAGATCATCAAGATGCATTTCATCCCTTGAACGTTTCACTAACATATCGTTTATATATACCTTCATATTTTTTCCGATCTGCGTAGCAAAAGCTTTATTCATTAATCTCTGATAAGTGGCTCCAGCATTCTTCAATCCAAAGGGCATTACTCTATAACAATGAAGGCCTCTATCAGTTATAAAAGTCGTGCACTCTTGATTCTTCAGATCCATGTGGATCTGATTATACCCTCCAAAAGCATCCATAAAAGTCAAAATTTTATTGCCTGAAGTGGAATCAATCAACTGATCTATTCGAGGAACTGGAAATGGATCTTTGGGGCAAGTTGTATTCAAATCTGTAAAATCTACACACATCCTCCATTTCCCATTCTTCTTTTTAACCACTCCTGGATTCGCAGTCCACAAAGGATACTGAGATTCCCTTATGTGTCCGACCTTAGACAACCGATCCACTTGTACAACAATTGCTTCCTTTTTTCCGATGAAAATGCTCCTCTTTTTTGAATCACTAGTTTGACCTTAGGATCTATGGACAAGCTATGTCGGATTACTTTGATAGGTACTCCTGTTACATCTTCCGTCTTTCAAGCGAAGACTTCCAAATTCTGAGACAAAAAATTAAGCAATTATTGACGTAATCTAGGGGTCAATAAAGTTCGAATCTGAAGCACTTTTCCTTCTGAAAAAGTAAACTCCTTTATTTCTTCACTCACTATTAAAGACCCTGGACTTTCCTTCGGATCGTCAACCCTTTCTTCCAACTTCGAGGGAACCCCTTATAAATGTTATTCTCGCATAAAATCTCCACTGCTGGATCCTCGGACCCGAAGCGTAGTGGCATAGCACTCTCTGGAAACCTTTTGATCACCCTGAACCACTCCAACTTTGTCTCCAACCACGTATTTAAAACACTGATGGACTGTTGAAACCACCCCCCATACATTCCTGAAAGCCATGATCTTCCAAAAATAGTATTATAGCTTGTGGGACAGTCCACCACCACAAAAAATACTCGAATCTTCTTCTTAAATGGTCCTTTCCCCAAACTAACTTCTCCCTCGAATTCGCTAACAACACGAGCTGTTACACCCGTAAATCCAATAATTGTACGATCCGATTGAGTAATCCGAGGAGGATTTGTCATCCTATCATAGGTGGAGTTAAAAATAACATTAGCAGAACTGCCAGTGCCAATCAATACACGTCGAATTTTGACGCCAACCACCTCAGCTCCAATTACCACATCATCCTCATGTGGTCCTGCAGTCCCTCTCAAATCATCTTCATCAAACAAAATGAAAGGAATGTCTTTCTTTCTATACAAATGCGTTAACATCATCCCTTCAATTTGAGTTGTCAAGTTGAAAACATGCATTTTTCTTGAGCTGTCTAAATTTCCAGTCATTGCTAACGATTCAAAAAAGTTGCACAATACCTGAACATGTCCATTTTCTACAGAAGCATCCTCAACAGGCTCCTCCACTGCCATCAAAAGCAACCTGTTCGGATCCTTTTCAACATATTCATTAGAAGCATCAAATTATTCAACCTGTGAATCCATAATCATCAAATTCTCAGTTGGCTGTGCAGCCTTCGAAGTTGATGCACCATTATTCTTCGATGCACTTCTATGTGACTTCACATAAGTCAAGAGCTTCCTATTCTCAATCAAATATTGGATTTATTTTTTCAAAGCAATACAATCATTTGTATCATGCCCAATATAATTTTGATACCTACAAAATTTATTATTCCTTTCTTCCCTAGGTCTGCTGATAGGAGTTGGTTTCCTAAAATTCATAGAATTCTTAGTTTTATCCCAAATAACAGAAACACTCTCTGTTAAATCAACATGGTACTCTGGCTTAACCCATGTATTTGGCCTATGCCTGTTGTAATTGTTGGATGGAGTGTGGTTCAAATATCCACCACTCCGAGGAGGCAAATTGCTGTTCTTCTGCCTCGACTACTGATTATTCCCATTCCAGGGTTGCCCCTGATTATTGGTTGTCTATCCCGAATTCTTCAAAGTATTAACTGGTGCACCTCGGAATCTGCTAGACTCTTCAACCTTAATTTGATCCTCGACTTGAGCCATTAACACTCCGAAAGTCAAATCCCTTCTCTTTGTCATCTCATTAGCCAGATCCCCTGGCAACAAACCCTGGCGGAAAGTGGTTAATGCCACATTTTCTTCACAGTTATCCAAACTAGCTTTGGTTAACACAAATCTCTTGGTATAGTCTTTCAATTTCTCAATTGGTGCCTGCTTGTACTGGATAATTATATCACCATTAGCTCTCATCTCCTTGCTTCCAACAAACTGCCTTCTGAAAGCAGTATAAAAATCCCTGAAATTTGAAATGGACCGCCTCAGAATCCTGTTGTACCATTTGAGAGCTGTTCCTTTAAAAGTTTGAGAAAAACACAACACATAAGCCGGTCGTCATCCTCGAAATTCATCATATAATTTTTGAATTGTTCGATGTGATCATCGGGATCTTGCATCCCATCGAACTTTTCAACCTTTGAAATATCGAAACGCTTCGGAAGCTTCATAGAACGAATTTTATCTGTTAATGGAGAGTTCCTTCAATCAACGCCTTGAACAAATTGGTCATCGGTTCCCATTATGACATACAAATTCCTATCGGTTTCAGCATACTAATTCGAAGGATTTTCTTCATGCCAAGTTGACCGAGGAGCATTCTTAGACTTGCTCTCCTTTTTATACCTCCTCGAATAATCTCTTTCTGATTCTCCTTTCGAAGAACCTCTATGCCTTTTGAATCCCGAAGTTGAACTTTCTACTTCCTCATCACTAGAGGTTATAAATTTTTGCTTATCTATTTTGTCCTTTCGAAACGAATATCTCTCTTTAGGAGACACAAAACGTGATTTTTTATGCTCGGACTTAGCATGTCTGTCATCAAAAGATCCATCTGACTGACCTTCCACATCGGTTTTTTCCATTTCTTGTCTAACTTCAGATCTGATTTAGCAGAAAGTATCTCTTGCTCCCTTCGTTCATATTTTTCATTTAAAGCATTGATTTTATATAGAAGTTGTATCATTCTTGTCTCAACATCAATTCGAACTTGGACCGAAGATGATGCATCAGTTCTATTCCAATCAGCCCCATTCTTTTGCAAATCATCTCTCATTGTTTCTATCACTGATTGAAGCGTAGGATTATTATTTCCAGGATTCATCTTATGAATTTTAATCAAAGAATACCACTGAATAGTACCACTTTTGAACAAAATAAGCTACTGATTTTTCTTATTCAAGTCCCTAGTGGAGTTGCCAATTTGATAAGGTTTTGATTTGCTAAAGTGAATTGTTAAGGATAAATTTTAGAGAGAGAAAGTTCTTAAGAGTTTTTAGAGAGAGAAAACACAAGTACAAATGAGTTTCAAGTAAAAGTGTTCAACCCCTTTATTAGAATAGTCTAATCCTTTATATAGAGGAGCCAAGACTTATTCTCAAATTGAATCTGTTATAAAAATGGACTAATTTCTATTTAGTCCTTACAAATTATACAAAGTTACAATAGCTTCCTAAAACTTACATCGTTCACAAATTAAAGACAAAACTTACATTAATTACAATTAAGTCCCTGAATTTACATTGTGTACAAATTAATCCTTAAAAACCTATTTCTATATCAAACATATATATATATGTCCAAAGTTTTTAACATCCTCTCATTCAACTTTATTCTAAGCATCTTGGGAGCATTTGGTTTTGATAAAAAAATTCTAGACAAAATTTAAAAATTGCATCGATTCATTATGGTTTTGTAGTAATTATGAATGGAGAATTACTAGGTCAGTTTAAGTTTTCTAAAGGAGTTAGGCAAGGAGATCCTATTTATTCTAGTCTGTTTATAATAGCTGAAGAGTGCCTTATTAGACGTCTCAAAAAGATTTTTGAGATAATAGAAAACTGATGTGTAAAACTAGTGGATCTTTGGTTATACCTTGTATGGCATTTGCAGATGATTTTATCATTTTTTGAAAATATTTCTTCTCCTAGTATCAATAAAATCAACAAGTTCATACAACATTACCAAGATATAATATGTCAAATAATCAGTAAGGAAAAAACTACATTCAGAACACCTATAAGAATGTTACAAGAAAGAATTAGGGTAATTGAAAACCAAAATGGATTTAAACATGGAAATGTTCCTATCAAATACCTTAGTATTACTATTCATTTAAGTAATAAAGGATGTTACTTTGAAGAATTAGTGACTAAAATCAGGAAAATAATTCAAGATTCAGATAGTAAGCCGCCGTAGTTTAGTGGAAGTGTAAATCTTGTTTAATTAGTGTTGATGGCTATTCAAAACTATTATTTACAAAGCTATCTCTTATCTAAAGAAATAATTACAAGAATATAAAGGATATGTAATAGATTCTTATGATGCACTACTAAACAAAATCAGGCAATAAACTGGAAAAATGACTGCGACTATGTAAACCTTATAATGAGGGTTGACTAAATATAGGAAGACTTGAAGACATGCAAACTTCCTTCTCTTGTAAATTATGATAGAAGTTCAATGAATACAAGTCATTATACTTAAACTATAAGCATGTATTATATTTCTCAACTTACCATCCTACACGTTCAAGCCACAAGTAAAGGTTCCAAAATCTTGAAAAAACTATTAGATATCAGAGATATTGCAGAGGTTATACATACTGGCATATAGGTAAGGTGAAATAGATATTTGGCTAGAGATATGGTATGATACACAACCATTCATCCTCTTTACTGTGATGATAATAACTATTGGTATGCTAAGGAATTTGAGAAACTTGATAGCATAAAAGGATTTGGAAGAGTGCAAGTAACTTTTTAATTATGGTTTTTTAAAACTTTAACTTTTGTATACTTTTACCGTCGTACCTTATTTTCTATCTTTTTTTTCTTTTAACCTAAAGTCTCAACAAGAACATTTGAAGGCTGCTACAATTACATTCAGCAAGTTTCACAAATAGGCCGAGGAGAATCGGTCCAATATCTTTCACAAATGCTTTAATCCGAACAACTTAGTTTAGAGTCGTATTTGTAAAATTGATACCAAATATAATATGACATGGGATGAATTAACAACCTCTCCTCGCCCATCAGCTATCCTTAATCGAATCGAAGATGCTGATGGCAAGTTACTTCTTCCGATAAAGATAAGTAATATTATTAATAGGGTGGATAAAAATAATATTAAAAGGCTTGGTTCAAAGAAAAATATATGAAGTTTTGTGGAGACAGATTAACCCGAAAATCTTGTGCATGTTGATAAGGAAGTTAATGTCGAGGCTAATTAAATGACAGAAAATCCTCTATCTCTGAAACATAACAATATAATAGTTCAAAAACCCATAAAGATGACAAACCTAATAGTGTTAGGAGGACGAACAAGAAAAAGAGAAAACATACTAGCTCTCACCTTTCCCTTTAACGACCCAAACCATGCTTTCTATAGGAGCGCGATCACATTGATCCCCAAGGGGTAGTCCAAAGAGGATTAGTGTATAGGAATTCGAACAATAATTCTTTATGATCGATTTGGAGGGTTTTGAACAATAATTTCACAATCTGAATAATTATATTGATGTGCCCTTTTAATGGAACTAGAAGATATTATTACTCACTCGGTATTGGGATTTTTGAGGTCAATCACTGAGTTTAAGAGAAAGGTTAGAGCATGCAAATAAACCATCATTCAGTTCAAGAACGAGTGCGAAGGTAAAGAAAAAGCCTCTGAAGAGCAACAATAACGTGCTGATGGTTTATCAAACTAAGTCGCGTGTGGTGATGATAAGTTTAAAGCGCTAATTTTTTTTTAAAACTGAAATTATCAAGATTCAATCATCCAAATAGAAAAATATCCATAAATATAAGGAGAAGATGATGATCATGCTATAGAGTATTTTTTTAAAAGAATTTAAAGAACATGACACTCTCGCAAAAATATTCGAGGGGAGCTAAAGGCACTCATGACTAAAGCTGAAAAGGATAAATAAGGTGCAATAGATGAAAATGCTGATAATATCTTAGTGTCCTTAGAAAAGCAAGACACTTCGATTAAATCTGGCATGGTACTAGATTTTCATAAGGCATTATCAAAACTAAACCTCAGACCTCTATAAGATTTAGTCCCAGAGAAAATTGTGGCCTAACAACATGCCTTTCGCTGGTCAGCTAGGCATATAAATAGATTCATAAGAATATGGGAAAGATCCTAAAGGAAATCAAATTTATATTTATATTTTGCTTATCCTTGTATCATCGTGCTTTCTTAAGTCATTGACATAAGCATAACATTTTGTAGTACTTTTGTTCAAATTTTTATAAATGCACTGCATTTTGTATTTGAGATTTTATAAATAAATTACCTTATTTATCCATTTCATAATCATATAGTGAATTCAGATTTTTCTATTAGAAGGTAATTAAAATATTTATTCCTACTGTTCTGTTGAATACAAATAATATCTTTAATCCAATCTATCATATGTGAAATAACCTATCCGATATTTTTTCTCTATTCTAAGGTAAATAAAATGTTTATATTTGGATTATCATTCTCTATGATTATCAAATAACCCATTCAAATTAAATTAAAGTCTTTATATTCATATCATCATCCCTTACGATTATAAAATAACCTCTTTGAAGGTAATTAAATTATTTATATTCAGATCATAATCTTTTATGATTATGAAATAAACCATTCGAAGGTAATTAAAGTATTTTAATTTAGATCACCATCCATCTGAATCCAATTATTCTGACCAACTAATGTTGGAACCTTTTAACTGTGACTAACTAATGTTGGAACCTTTACAATTGACCAACTATTGTTGATTTTTTTTATTATGATCAACTAATGTTGAAACGTTTACACATCACCAAAAATTTCTTATTGTTCATATATTTGTTTGATATATCAAGAGGAAACATATCGAGTACATTAAATGAGGTGTATAAAACCCAATTGGTGAAGAACCAAATTATAATGTTATTTGGAAAATGTTCCTATGGGTTTTGAACAGTATATCATCCCTGGACTATCACATTTGGTGATATATAGTCCCTTGACTTTTAAAAGTCTGTTGGTAGTCCCTCGACTATCAGCTTTGGATAAAGTTAGTCCACCAGATCCTTTGATTCACGTGGTCCTGCCACCTGTCATCATCGTAAGCACAATTTTGTATCACCACTGGTCTCTTAACTTCAGGTCAAAACCAAAATGTAGTCTACAACCTGTGACCTAAAGTTAAGGCACCAGTGGTGATACAAAAATTTTGTGACTATGGTGACAGGTGGCATTTTCACGTGAATCAAACGAACTACCAACGGACTTTTGAGAGTCAAGGGATAATATGTCACTAAATGTGATAGTCCAAGGACGATATATACTGTTCAAAGTCTGTTCTTATGCACCAATAACTTAGCTAACACATTTTTGTTCATAGATATAGCTTTGGACCCTACTATACGCATGTATTAAAAAAAGAGTTCATTGAATAAATTAAGTCTTTTAAGCATGAAGTAAGGTACCACTTCGTGTTCAATATTAAGTATCTTATACATTACCCCAGTGATCGACATTAAGGGTATTATTAGTATACATAGAACATTTCCATAGTCGATTTTGTTTAGTTACAAAGTGTAAAGTTCACCTTCTCGATTCAATATATTTGTAATAATTTCATTTTAATGTTTCAGTATACTATATAAAAGTTTATAATTAAATCATATTTCTTTAGGGGAAGTAATCAATGAACAAAAATATCGATTTTAAAAGAAGAATCATAAATCATTTATTTAGATTCAGAAGACGAGGATTTGATCATGCATTACCGACCATCTCTTTATTTCCCATTAGAAATCAACATTCAAATTCTCATTAAAGAATATCAAGTTTATTCAAGAAGGACGAACTCAACATCCTTAAGTAAGTGTGCAAACTAAATTTAATATAGTCCATTATAGAGATTCATAAACAGGGGAAGATACAATCTTAGTTATTGATTTCATTTATATAAATATTTCTAATAATATATTAAGTTTCTTTATGGTGCAATGATAACATTTAGTTTTGTCTTATGTAACATTGCAAGAATTCTAATATAACATTGAAATTCTTTGTGGTGTAACATAAAAATACAAGTTTTGATTTTGTAACGCAAAACAAAATATAGAAAAACATTAGAGTTTCTTATAATATGAATGAAAAAATCAGATTAAGATTTTGTAACATTATATAGAGTTTGAACTCTTAATCGATGTTTATTGTGATAATAATGAAGATTGATACAATGCGATTCAATTTTATTTATTATATAATGTAAAGAGACTAGTAGCTTAAAAACCCATGTTCGAACAACGCTTAACTTGAAAGATTAGTATATGAGATATACAAAAGGTTTCATATCAAGAAAGCTTTACTTAATATCTAATTACTGATATTTGGACGAATCTTCATTTGAGACAAGTGAATTGTTCTTTCAAAAGAATCATAAAATAAAATGCTCACTTTAATGTTTTATTTTATTAAATGAATATTAAGATCATGTATTTTCTTATACATATTTCAAACAAATGACTTTATTCATTAAGAATGATAATTGTAAAAGTTAACGACCCACCTAATATATTTCAAAGTGAACAGATTGTACTATATATATATCATTTCCTCAATATCACCAATAAGAAAATTGATCATTACATCCATTTGATTAAGGTCAAGATCAACATAGAAACTAGGGCCATGATTATTTAAAAGAAGTCTTTCATATATACCAGATAGAAGGTCTGTTTATAAAAGGAATCTCTTAACGATGTATAAATAATGCTTTATGTCATTCCACATTACCTAAGGAATTTAGTTTCATTTTGAAAACCCACTTAAACTCACCGGTTCAGGTAATGGTACAAGTTCTCATACTGCATTATCTTTTATCGATTTATACTCTTCCTTCATATCGTCAATGTTTATATGAGAAATAAAGATTTTCATAGCTTGTTTTTAAGATGAAATATCGTTTACAATTCCAACCCATAATTTTTGAAGATATACTATAAAATTTGAAGGTATATCATTCTTTTTTTTCTCTCATGGACCTTCTTAAGGTCATTATTATTTCTTTTTTCACTTTATGAGGATGTAGAGTTTGATACACATGAATAATGTCATTTTGTCTAATTTGTAGAAGATTGGAATTAACTTGGGTGTCTTCTTGTTCGAAATGGATCATTTATATATCTTGGTTAAAAATCTTAAGTTGAATATCAATGTTATTTTGAGTATATTCTTGCTCTAATAGGGCCGAAATGATTGGTATTAAGTTCCAATATTCTTATATCAAAGTATTTCCGTTTGAACCTTTATGAATATTTTCAAATTCTTCCAAAAAAGAACACTTATTCTTGAATTATTCTCCTCAAACTCAACATCCTCGAATAAGTATGATGTTTTCATTTCAAAAATATTATAAGTGGAAGGATCATAGAAATTACAACCCTGTGAATATCTGGAGTAACTAGTGAAGAACTAATTAACTATTGTTTTGTCTAATTATATTCTCGAGGCCTATATGCCTTTGAATCAGATGAACACCCCAATATATGTAGAGGCTTTAAACTAGGCTTATACACAGTGTAGATCTCATACGGTGTCTTAATGATTGCTTTGGTGGAAACTCTATTGAGTACGTAAGTTGCACATTGGATGGCTTCCCCCCTAAAGTGATAATGGTAGAGATTAGTTACTTATCATACTTCTAACCATATCTTTTAATGTGCAATTTTTCCTCTTAGATACATCATTCGTGATGGGCGAACCTAGCATGTACCATGAGGGACTATACCACATTTCTTTAGGTATCTTGCAAATAGTCTTTGACATTGTTTACCCGGTTTGTAATATCTTCTGTAGTATTGACCACCATGGTTAGATTGAACGCTTTGATTATTTACCTAGTTGTTTTTAAAATTTGATCTTAAAACTAATGAACATTTCTAAGGCCTTATACTTTTCATGAGGAATGTAAAGATACCCAAAATGAGACAATGCATATATGAATAATATGAAGTATCATTTCATGCTCCATGATTCTTTCAAAAATGGTCCATAATTATTGATATAAATCAGTTCCAAGACTTATGTCGCTCTATTTGCCCTTTATATACTTGATACAAGTACCAAATTCCATATAATCTAGGGAACTTAATTACCTAAAAACACAAGGTTATCCATATATGGTCTAAGAACTTGTTCCATAGTTTAGATAATATTTGGTTTTAATAATCTTATTCTTTATACTCGTATGATCATGGTTATATTATGAATGTAAAAAAGATCTAATAAACATATTTTTTCATCTATTATTAAAATACCAATACCAATAGCCATACCATTAAATAAAATTTAACCGATTATTTTCCAATATATAACCATCAGTATATAGAACATGGAAAAAAGTCAAGTTCCTTCGAAAAGAAGGTACATACATAACATTTTCCAATAAAAATAAATGTTCGGTAGAAAGTTCTAAACTAAATTCACATAATTCTAGAGCATGGGACGAGTTCTCTTCAGTTGTGAAAATTGACCTTTCATCCTTACTTAGTGTCCAACTCATTATCATAAACTGAAAATAAATACAGACATGAGTTATTACAACCGTATAAATGCACCATGTATTCTTTGGAACAAGAGTAAGATTAATTTTTAAACATACCAAAATTGTGAGATTACCTTTACCTTTTAAGTAAACCCTTCTTACATTCCTTGTTGAAATGTTGTTTCTCTTTGGAAAAGAAACAAGGACCCTCAGCCAAATTCTTTTATTTATTTTTCTTATTGGTACTAGAGTTAGATCCCTCCCCATAAAGTTTGTGCTTTTGACTTGCCCCGTTGTTGGATCTTGTCATTTTAATCTCAACAAACTCTCGTTTCAGTCGCTCCGCCTTTTGTGCATTGTGTGTAATCAATTCACTGCTTGTTTACTTTTCCAGTATGTAGTTATAAGTAGATTAAAAATTATTTTACTTAGCCGAGAGAGACTAATAGATAAATCTTATCACAGACTCTCTGAGAGTTTTACACTAATTTCCCTTAACCTGGTGCCAATCATAGACATCCCTAAATGTACTTTTTGATAACTTTTGATATTATGCGAAGATCGAAAGTAGAGATTAAGAAATTGGACGGAACCAAGTGGAGGATTACAGCTAAGCTCAAGATAACTCTTGGGATACATAGGCGAAGGTCGAAAGTAGAGATTGAAAATTTGGACAGAACCAAGTGGATAAGCTCCTAAATCAAACACAAATAACATATCTTAAATCAGATGTCCTTTGAAAATTCATAATTTTCAAAAATAAACATAAACAAACACAAAATCAATGATAAGCCCACATGTTTCAGTTTTGTTTTTTTATAATATATAATCTATCGAAATGCTGACCCATGTAAAAAATAATCTCAATTGTATATCGATCATTGTTATTGCGAGTTTACTTTAAGGGTGAGACTATATACACCCAAAACTAATTTATCTATAGGTGTTCAAATGTTGACCCCTCTTTTAGTTTATTAGAAAAAAAAATATAATCCAAAACATCTTCAAATTTAAGGCTCGTTCTAAATACAATCAAGAGATCCAAAACTTAGTATATGATTCTTACCCTAAGTATTGTTGTAATTGTTATCACATTAGACATGCTGATAAAGAATTCAAGAAATCTAGCTCTCCTCTTAATCCTCAAATACCTTCTGCTCTTAAGCCATCCTTATTTCCTGTAAACACCCAAAACCAGTACGACAGACTAAAATAAATTGTTATAAAAAAACCAAGAAGAATCTTCAAGGTTGGGCTCAACTAAGAGTATGAAATTTAAAAATATGGTAGCCACTCAATCCCTCTTTTGAAGTATCTATAATTGGGCCTGATAATAAAGTATCAAATTATACTACTTCTATAACTAGTGATCAACATATCTTACCTCCGAGGGTGAAAAATTCTGAATGTTATTGAAACCCTCTATACTATTGAGTTGGGTTATCTGACTCACATCAACACTAGTAACGATAATTTCCAATAATGATCTTCATCCCCAACCATAGATGCCACTGGCAGCCTTCTTTGTTCTCCTGGAAACATAAAAAAAAATCTATTAAAGGAAATGTTAAAGATCACAGGAAATCATAAATTGAGAAAATCTAAGAAGTCGAAGGTTTTAAACTCTAAATGTTTAATTTCATCCAAAGCAGTGTAGCTCAAAGGGGCTGCCAAACCATCTAACTCTTACAAATGACTATTTCAATCTTGAATTGGAATGTCTGTGGGCTAGATAACAAAGAGACTATGACTAGGCTTAAATCTATAAAAATAACAATTAGACTTTATGGCTCTTCAAGAACCCATGATCAACCATCATAATCTTGAACCTATTTCAAAGTGGCTTGGTTTCCAAGGATTTATCATCAATGTCAACAATAAAGTTTGGGTTATGTGGAAGCAAAACTACATAGTTGATGTGTTAGCCAATGAAGATCAGTTTATTCATCTCAATGTGAGACACATTGTTATGAACAAAGAGTTTTATGTTATGGTGGTTTATGCTAAATTCAGTAGAGTTCTTAGAAACTCTCTTCGGGACAGTCTAAGGTCTATTCATGAAGAAGTCAAAGAATCAATCTTATCAGGGGTTTTATAACACTAGTGACCAACTTTACTAGACCGTTAGTTGCCTCAACAGAATCGATGACTTTAACAATTTTATCTTTGATTGTAATATTATTGATGCAGGGTTCTCTGGTCCTAAATACAAATGGACAAACAGTAGAAAGTGGAGAAGGCTTGACCGTGTTTTATACAACTACCATTGGCTCAACTACTTTGATAATACACTGTTGTTCACATTGTTAAACCTGCTCAGATCACATTCCTATTAGCATTACTATATCTTCTGACCTTGAGAAGATTAAATCTTCCTTTAAATTCTTGAATATGTGGGTTTCCACATCCTGATTTCTATACAATGGTGAAGACTAGTTGGTCTACTGATCTTATGGGTTCACTTATTTATAATTTTTGGTTTAAACTCAGTAGGCTTAAAAATGATCTCAAAGTTTGGAATAAAACTGTTTTTGGCAACATATCTGATTCTATTAAACAAATAGAAGAAGAAATCTCTTGCAAGGAACTAAGCTATCAAAAATCTAACTCTATTGAAGACAAAACCCTACTGGACACTACTAAAGACATTCACCAATTGTTTCTTTCTAGGGAGGGAGTTTTATGCGAGCTGAAAACTCATACTATATGGCTAAAAGATAATGATATAAGTACAATCTTTTTCCTAAATTTTGTTAAAAAAGGAACAAAAAAAAATAGAATCTCAAGGATTTGGTTTGAGTCCAGATGGTTATAAGATAAAAAATATATTAGTGATGCTGTGGTGGATTAGTTCATGAACCTTCTTGCTGATACTTCTAATCCCTAGGATTCTAATGTGCTTCGTGACTATACCCCTAACCTGATATCTAACTTGGAGAATGATATGCTTATGGCTTTTCCCTCTTTCTCTGAAATCTATAGTACCATAAATGATCTTAATCCTAATTCTGCTGCAGGTCTTGATGGTTATAATGGGATATTTTTTCAAGTATCCTGTCATATTATCTCAAGTGATCTATATGAAAGTTATTTATGAAGTGTTCAGTGGGAACCTATTCCTAAAGAAATCTATGCTACTCTCATATGCCTCATCCTAGAAAATTCTTCTCCTAACTCTTAGAAGGATTCCAGGCCTATAAGCCTTAACGCCTTGTTTAACAGAATTGTCTCCAAAGTAATTAATAATAGAATCTCTTCTATTCTTCTAATCTTATTTCAGATGAACAGAGTGTTTTTGTGAAGGGGAGAAGAATCCATGAGAATATTATGATTGCTCAATAACTTTCTTATGATCTCATTCTAAAGACTAGTGGCAATCCATATACCAAAAGCTTTTGACAAGTTTGATCATACTTTCCTGTTAAGTATTTTGGCTACTTTTGGTTTTGGTCCTAGATTCCTAAAGTTTATTGAAATGAGTATTGAAAACATTCACTTATCTATTATCATCAATGGAGAGATGCAAATGTTTTTTTTTAAATCTAATAAGGACTTAAGACAGGGAGACTCATTGTCTCATAGTCTATTTATTCTCGCTCACGAGTACCTTATTAGAGGGTTTAAGAAACTAGTCCTATTTTAATGGGCTTTAGATTTAAGTACTTGTAGGACCAATATTAGTGAATAAATATATAAATGAGATTGATGAAAAAAATTGGATTATGACTAAAAAATAAAAACTAAATCCCAAACTTAATATTTGATATTAATAAAATAAAACATGAATATGAAAATTTCAAATCAATTATAGATTTGAACAAACAATTTATAATGAGGATAATATAAATAAATTTGAATGTTTTGATGTTATAAATGATGAAGAAAGTTATCCAATTTAATTATGTTAATAAGAAAAAAAACATGTCCAAAATTTAAACAAAAAAATAGAAAAAACATCAAAAACAAAAATATTATGAATCAAATATTATAATTATAAAGCAAAAAAAAACTGTATTGGAAGATAGCAACTACGCAAATTGATAGGAGTCTCAACCACTTCTAAATTGGCTATTGATAAAAGTATAATATTCAAACTATTTTGTTAACACACAACAATAGTCGTACAAGAATACAATTAACAAAATTAGTGGCCAACCATTGCGTCTCATGTTCGAGGAATTCTTGTTGCCCTACAATAATAGGGGTTTGGTATATGAATTATTATTTTTTATTAAATTTATTATATATATATTTGGATTAGTATTACCACCAATAGTGGTACACCACTAATTTTTGTTACTCGTTTACTCGTTAAAAATTCAACATATTTGATTTTTGAAGTAGTTAATATTTATCCATAGTCAACATAAAACTATTTTTTATATCATGTTCTCCGGGCAAAGATAATGCCAACTTGATTGCAATTGGTAGAATGTGTTTTTAAGTGTTACTTTATGGCGCAAAATTATGTGCAATTATGTTGTACAAATATATTTTTTATTTGGTTGAGTAATTAATAATCAATTGGGTTTGGGTAATTAAAATATTTTTTATATTATGTACAACTATTTTTTTTGTAAACCAAGAATTTTTAAAATAGGTTACGATGATTATTGATTGTTGTTGTTCATTTGAAGCTTTAAACTCTTTTTTCTTCCTATTAATCTTGATTTTTCATAACTTCATTTCCAAAATGAGCATTACTTCTTTTTTTGCCAGTGTAACAGTTTTTTCAACAAATGTAAAAGCTCGATTTTTAGGGTCAAAATATTTTATTATTCAAATATGACCTCATAGGTCTTCTTTGAAGCAAGACCAATATGCTTACTCACATATGCACATTTAATGAGATGGTAGAAATATGTGTTTTCCAAAACATTTATGTGCTTCTTCTATTAATTCTCAATCCAAAAGATGATTTAGAGGTGTAAATCCTCATCCGAAATATATTGTTTATATTAGCATTATTAAGTAAAATATATGTAAATATGTTCGGTGCGTAATCGGGTTATAAATAAAACATTTTTAACGTTTGAAAAATAAAATAGAAATTGGATGTCGAAACTAAATGTAAGTTGAGTGTGTAAATACGTTAAATTGGGTTGCAAAATTTATGTTGGTGCGTAAGTGCATACATACGTTCAATTGGGTTGCGAAAAAAAAATTTAGGTTTCAAAAGAAAAAGTTAAGGTGGGTCTAAAACTAATCCTAAG
The DNA here is from genome assembly GCA_036936605.1 of Limnanthes douglasii subsp. nivea. Taxonomy (NCBI): domain Eukaryota; kingdom Viridiplantae; phylum Streptophyta; class Magnoliopsida; order Brassicales; family Limnanthaceae; genus Limnanthes; species Limnanthes douglasii. The sequence continues at coordinate 228,334,484 of JAUPFV010000001.1, forward strand.
TTGGATACATATATATGTTCAATTGGGTTAGAAAAAAAATTAGATTTAAAAAAAAAAGTTACGATAGGTCTCTAAACTCCTATAAGTTGGGTGTGTAAATATGTTCTATTCGGTTGTGAAAAAATATTTTAGGTTTCAGAAAAAAAGTGGATCTGAAAATTGATTGTGATTTGGGTTTTAAGTATGTTGATTTTGATTGAAAATAATCTTTTACGTTAAAAGACAAAATAACAAACAATAGATCTTAAATCAGAGGTCCACTGGAAAATTCATACTTTTCAAAACTAAACCTAAACAAAGACATCAATGATAAGCTCACATGTTTAAGTTTTGCTTCTTTTATAAAATAGAATTTATGAAAATGTTGATCCATGTCAAACATCTTTTTTATCCGATCTTTGTTAGTGCGAGTTTTTTCTTAAATAAAATTATATATACCCAAAACCAATATATTTATAGATGTTAAAATGTTTATTTATTTTTAATTTAAAAAAAAATACATAATAAAAAATATCTTCAAAATTAAGACTCGTTCTAAGTACCACCAAAAGATCCACAACTTAATATTTGATAATCTACAAAATAAAATATAAAAAAGAAAATTCAAATCAAATACAGATAAAACTAAAGAAATCAATTTATAATGAAAATCAATATAAATAAATTGAAATGTTTTAATCTTATTAATGATAGAGAAAGGGAAAGAAACATTTCTAAAATAAAAAAATGGAAAAAACATGACAACAAAAATATCATAAATCAAATATTATAATTATAAAACAGAAAAAGAAAAAGAAAAATTGTATTCGAATACGCAACTACGTGAAATTATGAGAGTCTCAAACACTTCTAACTTGGCTATTTATAAAAATACAGTACTCAAACTATTTTGTTATGCACCAACTACATAGTAACAGGCAACAATAGTCATACGGAATACAATTAATAAAATTGTTGGTCCAACCAATGTATCTCTCATGTTCGAGGAAATGCTTGTTGCTGCAAATGACTTGTATCTTTCTAATCGGTTTGGCTTTTTTTCTGAAGAAACAGCCGATATGCCTACACCACGAAATAAAAAATTGTAAGTGTCCAATTTTTGGCCCATAGGATGTTATTAAAAAGGTTTGAATATCGGCCTTAAAAGGACTAATACCTGCAAATGGCTTTTAACGCTTTTCCTCGTTAATCCTTCAACGTTCATCATCTCATGGATTTTTTTTGGAGCAGCTTCTGAATTAGGGAAACACAAAAGAAGCAAAAACAAAAATAAGGATTATAATAGGTAGTAGCTAATAGGAAGCACAATAAAAAACACTCACTGTCTCCTAATTCCTCCACAGCTTCAGCAAACTTTTTGTGAAGATCAAGATCCCAAAGGACTCGAGGCTTTTTGGTATTCCTTCTCTGCTCGTCTTCAATGTCATCTCCCTCCTCGTAGTCATCATCCGCACTATCCTTTTCCTTATTAACCAGTTCGGCTGTTTTCTTCACCTCTGGCTCTACGAAGGCTGCCCCTTGTCCATCACAAGAATTGTTTTTCGCATTTGAGTTCGTTCCTAATCTCGGGTAGACATGGTGCCATATGGTGTTCAATTGTTCTATTCGGATAGGTTTCACTAAATAAGCAACAGCGCCTTGTTCAATCGCCTCCATTACCAGCTTCTGCTCACTATAAGCGGACATCACTGGATTGGGCCGAAAACAAAACAGATAAAATAAATATAACGTCAGTCCAGGCGTAATCAGTATATAGGTCCAAGAAAGATATTACACTTACTGATTAAGGGTATGTCTTTCACTGCGGCCACACGTTGAAGAAGTTTCAGTCCCTCTCGTGCCCCTTCAACATCAGTTTGTGCCCCTTCAACATCAGTGATAACAATATCAAAAGGCTTCTTCTCCTCCATCAACCTTTCAAGTGCATGTTCCGGCAAATTCGTCGCGGTAACTGCAGAACCACCAAGATATAATCTTTTCAACCACAAAACTTACCTAAGAAAGATATTTATCAGCTTCTTGAACCCAACCCATTAATCAAGAAAATAACCTTGATACTGGTATTGTTTCAGCATAGCCTCAATAGTCTTCAGGCAAGTTGAATCCCCGTCCACCACAAGTACACGGAGGCTTACCGGAAACCCTTCTGGTGCACAACTTTCCTTACGAGAAGGAGAATTCATCTTTTGAATAAAACCGATTAGATTTTTCCTATTTTTTTTCATCGAAACACCACGGAGTACCCAAAACAAAAACCCAGAGGAACCAGAACAGACTTAATAAGAAAAAATGGAAGATAGAGATCGATATATAAACCAAAACCAACCCCCTAACAATATTATCTTGACTTTCTTTTCCTAAGAGCACACTACTTAGATTCTATAACTATAGAGAGGCCGATTTCGTATTAGCTTTTGTTGGTAATGACTCGTTTGCTACGTGTGTGGTGTGTGTATATATATGATGAGATAAATGCCTGTTTGTAGTCTGCATTATATACTTAACGTTTTCAGCCCTTAGAATTTTATACAAGTAAACCTTTATTGTTATTATAATTATTACCAAGTTTACTTTTATTTTAATATTTATTAAACCAAATTATTCTTATTGATTAATGACTTTGAAAAATCCACAAACAGTAACTACATAATCTCTATTTATAATATATTATAACAATTGAGAAGCAATGGTTAGCGAAAAATGGCGACTGATACTCCTCCAAGCAATGAAGATACTTTCTTGAACTCTAAGAAAGTATCTCCCTCCAGCCTATTTCTTCTATATTTTAACACTTTTGAATTCGTGGTTCCAGTTCTGTTTATTTTTGTCTTTATTGAATTTCCAACACTTCGAGAATCAATATTAGAATGAAAAAACAGATTATGCAACTACTCAGAAACTTTCATTTAAAGAAACATTAAAAAGAGGAATTCAAAACTATCATAATCTGGAATTTGATCCAGAAATTGTCACAGAGAAACAAAATCACGTATAAATATGGCAAAGAATTTCACGAATATTTGAAGCAAGAATCCAAATTCACTCTTGTAAGGAAGTCTGCACAAGGTATACCAAAAAGAAGTCTTCTTATCCAATTCCTTCGAACATTGAAATTTGACACTGGTTACAGATATAAAATATGGGATTCAAGGCATATTTTTTTTTGAATTCGACTTAAAAACGGATCTATGTAAATTGTGGCAAAGATTAGTTTGGATTATAAGCACTTCTCTTATGCGCCTCTTGAAATGGACGGAAGATTTCAGTGCTAGTTTTGAAAGCCCGATAACACCTGTCTTGATCAAGATAGAGAAGTTTCACGAGCATTTTTTCAACAAGACTATAATCAAGATTGTTGCTACTTCTATTGGATAACCTCTCATCATCAATGTCCTAGAAGAAAACAGAGCTTTTTACTCTTCTTTCTCTGCTTGGATAGAAATGGATGTGACCAACAATTTACACCATGATTTATTGATTGGTTTTGGTGCTAATCATGGCTACTGGGCTAAAATAAGTTACTCGAGCCTCACTATTGTAAACACTGCAATCACTTGGGTCACAACATTCAAGATTGCAAGAAGAAGCAATTATCTACCAAAATCAATACTGACACGATACAGATAGAGCATACAACCGAGGAAGAAGATTATGATCCTAACAAAGGTACAAATAGTAATAAAGATTCAAATGTCAACCAAATCAAATCTGTCATAATAAAGCACACACATAACAATAATCACGTTGACAAACCTATATTGGAAGAAGCTGAAAATAGTAAGAATGATTATGATACTAATCTTACAAATGAAGAATGTTTCATTACTCCTGACCAAAGTGAAATCATAGAAGTCATTCAGAGTTTAGATTATGTTTACAAATTGAAATCATAGAAGTCATTTAGAGTTTAGATTATGTTTACAATATTGCTACTATTTTGGATTATGAAAATTTTGCTCTAGACATATCCTCACCAAAACAGATCAACATAGGCAGCAAACAAAATTCTCCAACAAGAAGCAACAGTATCACAATTCTCTTTGCTACTTCCACTGAATTCAACAAATATGAAAAAGACAACAATTTTAGAGAAATTTTTTATAAGAAGATCAAGACAACTAAAGGGAAGAAGATCATTAAGGCTCTGCAAATTCACAAGAACAAGTAAAACTAAACCCTCTTCTACTGATAATGATTAACATTTTAAATTGGAATATACGTTGTATAAAGAACAAGTCTTCAACTAGAAGACTCTATTACTTGATTAAGAAAAATAACATCAAATATGTAGTTGTTCAAGAGCCTTTAATTGGCAATGATAACATTGTCTATATTGCTAAGAAAATTGGATTCAAAACTATAAATACAATATTTTTAATAAGATTTGGATCATTTGCCATGATACTATAACTGTTAAGATTATAATTGATCATAACCAATTCTTTCACACTGAGGTTAGGTACTTATCCTTCTCTAAAAGCATCTTAATCACCGTGGTTTATGCTAAGTACCATAGAAACAATAGAATTGATCTCTGGAACACCCTTAAGTACATTTCTAATATAAGCTTAGAATGGATGATCTGTGGTGACTTCAATGCTGTAACATCTAGAGAGGAGCAACTTGGTTGCACCACTTTATGTCAAAATAGTACTAATGATTTCAATGAGATGGTAAGTTTTTGCAGAGTTGAAGATGCTGGCTTTGCTGGATCCAAGTATACTTGGTCCAACAAATCCAAATGAAAGCGCTTGGATAGGGTATTCATCAACAACAAGTTGTCTGATTATTTTGGAGAACCCAAATTTATCCATAAAGCTAGGACATGATCTGATCATATTCCCTTGATAATTTCTATCGCTATCAACTACTCTAACATAAAGAAAAGTTTCAAATTTTTAGACATGTGGTCCTTTGATTTTGATTTTCTTTGTCTTATTGAAAGGAACTGGAATCAAGATATTGAAGAAAAAGACAATTTACATAAATTTTAGAATAAATTGAAAAGACTCAAACAAAGGCTTATTAACTGGAACATAACTCAGTTTGGTAACATTTTTATTAAGGTTCAGGCACTTGAAGATAAAGTTCAAATGCTTGAACAGAAACATCAAGTTCACAACAATGCTGACACAAGAGCCCAGCTTTCCAAAACCAATGCCCTTTTAATTTAAGCCCAAAAAATAATGGAAACCTACTATATGAAAAAATGTTATGCTAGCTGGGTTGTGGAGGGAGACAGAAACACAAAACCTTTCCACAACTATGTCAAAAGAAGAAGGGAAAATAATAATATTAATGGCATTAAAGATTGTGAGACCTGGATTACATACATGACTCATATTGGTCTTTCTGTTGTTCATTACTTCAAAGAGGTTTTAACTTACTACCCTTACATTGACAATGAAGATAAGTAGAACAAAATGATGACTACATCTTGAACAATATCCCTCTCTAATAACCAACGAGGATAACAAGTATTTGCTAGCTGACCTAGTGAAGATGAAATCTGGAACATCATCAATAACTTGAAACCTTCAAGTGCTGCAGGTATGGATGAATATAATCAATGTTTCCATAAATCTTGTTGGAGTATCATTAAATCTGATCTTACCAAAGCTATGCAATCTTTTTTAAAAGGCAATTACATCTCTAAAGGCATATTAGCTATTGATATTTGCTTCATTCCTAAAACTGGTAATCGTACTATGTGGAAAGAATTTAGACCAATTAGTCGTTGTTCTATGTTGAATAGGATTATGTCTAAAATCCTTAACAACAGAATGGTCAAATTCCTCTCTAAAATTATCTCTAACAACCAAGGTGATTTCGCTCTTGGATATGGTATTCAAGAGTGCATCTTAATTTCAGAGGAGCTTATGTATGATCTTAATATGAAAGTCAAAGATAAGAACATTCTTATCCAGCTTGACATGTCAAAAGCCTTTGACAAGTTGACTCATTGTTTTACCTTCAAGTTTCTAGCAAGTTTGGTTTCTTAACAAGTTCATGAGACTTACTAAAATTATGATTACTGCTGTTAATGTGTCTGTTCTTATAAATGGCGAGGCCATGAGCTACTTCAAAAATTTGAAAGGTTTGAGGCAAGAGGATCTCATCTCCCCGCCTTAAAGCCTTGTTTCATGATAATAAATCTATGTATTATAAGAACATTAACTTAATGTACGTTAGTAGCCTAGTATTTGCGGATGATATTCTGTTATTCTCTAATAGTAATGACTCTTCTCTAAATATTCTTAGTAATTTCTTACAGAAATATCAAGATACCTCTAGGTAAATTAACAACAAAGATAAAACAAAGATTATTGTTTCTTCTGGTATGAACTCTTTAAAGCTCAATATTATGACCAACAAGACTGGCTTCTCTTCCAGCTCTCTGCCTACCGAATACCTTGGTATCATGATAAGCACTACCAATGTCACAAGTAATTATAACAACCTTATATGTAAAATCAATAATACGATCAAAGAATGAGATTTTGTTGATCTTTCCTTCACAGTGAGGTTATCGTTAATCTCTACTGTCCTTATTAGTATTACTCAGTATTGGATGAAAAGCAATGTTATCCCCAAAGGTGTTATGCTCAAAATTGAGAACATCTCTAATAGATTTCTCTGGGGATCAACCCTTTCTGATCACAAGATTCATTAGTGCAAGTGGAGAGAAGTTTGCAAAACCTTCAAAGAAGGTGGCTTGAACATCAGAATGTTATATGATATTCAAGACTCCCTCTCTTGCAAGCTTTCAGCCAATTTCAGAAATAATAATACTTTATAGTCCAACTTACTGGCTGAAAAGATAAGTACTTATTGGCTCAAAAACTCATGGCAATTAGACGATTTAACTAATTTAATAGCCCCCAAAGAGTTAGATAGAATTAAAATATGTGTTGTTAAGCCTAATGTTGAGGACTGTATGATATAGAACCTTTCAAATATGGGTAAGTTTACTCTTAAAGATACTTGGGAACATATCAGATTTCATCACAATGTATCTCATATTTATAAGAAAATCTAGAATTTTCTTACTCTTATGAAGCACTATTTCCTTCACTAGAAGCTCATTCGTAATTATATTCCTATAGACACCATCCTGCAAAGGAGGCACATCTCCCTTACTTCCAAATGTAAGTTTTACATGAACATTAAATCCCCAAGCCACCTTTTTGTCTCATGTGACTTTGCCTAGTCCATCTGGACTTATTTTGCTGACATTTTCAGGTTACAAATCTATCGTTTTATGACCATTACTCACATACCTAGAACTTGACTCTAGTCTACAAACAAAGATATTCATATCACTTAATTCCCTCTATTGTCCTAGGCATCATATGGAAATATAGAAATTTTGCTAAAATTAAAGGCATTGATGTTACTTATAAAAATGCTATCTCTGAAATCACTTACTATCTAACTAGCATTGATTGTCACCATCATCTTGAATCGAAGCACTAAGACAAATATTTTTCTGCTTCTAAAGCTTTAGGTTGCTTCAATCATGAAAAGAACAGCAAGACCAGGCCAATCTATCTCAACTGGAATCACCCTAACAGTGATAGAGTTAAACTTAATACTTGATGCTTCATGTTTAATCAATGGAGAATCTAGTGGCGCAATGGTTATTTGAGATAGATATGGTAATCTTCTCTATGGTGTTGGGAATCTATACGGCAAGCTTACTCCTCTAATGGTTGAAATTAGAGCTATGCTCGATGACCTTCTTGTTTGCAAAGACAAATGGTGGACTCAAGTGGAACTTGAAACTGATTCCCTCACGCTAGTCAATCTACTTGGTTAAGGTAACATCTCTTGGGCCCTTGTTCATATTCTCGACTGTGTTAAAAGATTGATTTTCCCCTCTATGACATTAGTTCATATCTTCAGAGACCAGAATAAAGCAGTTGATTGGCTTGCTCGCTGGACTCTGAAGTGAAAAATGAAACAAGAAATCTCTATGAATCACATCCATGTAGACCTTAAATCTATTCTTATTTTAGAAATCTTTAGTTTGGTTATGTAGTTAGTAACAGATAGCTAAGATTTTCAGTTTCAAATGATATAAATCATGTACCTGGAATGCTAAAGATTTGATGCCATTGTTGAGCTCTCAAGCTGCTCTTTGTTTCACCCACAAGATATATTCTGTACTTTTGTATCGCTCTGAAGGTGGAGAAGAAGCAGAAGCTCGCATATGTTCTCTAAATCAATTTTCTCTGTTGCCTTACATTTCTTTCAAATCAAAACATGCTGTGTTATTTCTGACTCTAGAGGTGGAAAAGAAGAAGAAGCTCATGAGGTTATTATGATCCAATCCATTCGTTTGAAGTCCTGATGTTCTTCTATTTCTAATCGAAAGCTGAAGTGAAAGTTTATAATCTGGAAAAAGATGGTTTCTGTAATTTTTAACTTTAGCGCCTTTTTTTTTTGCGAAAACACTTTTTTATTAGTCTCATTATTTTATTATTAATTCAAATATCCCCTTTGATGAACAAAATATAAATATATAATAACAATAATTAAATTTCAAAACATACTCTTGTTATATTCTTTATAAATAAATAATTAAATTTTAAAACAAACTATCATTAAATTTCTTTAAACTTAGTTCATTTGTACTTGTAGAATAAAGTGAAACCTTCCATTCTCTTTATCACAGCAACGTTTCTAAATTAGAAAATGTTTAGTTTAATTTGATGTAACAGCTTTACATTATAAATCTTTAATGTTATACACACATGTTTTCAAAATGAAAAAACTAAATCGAATTCATATATATATATATATATATATATATATATATATATATATATATATATATATATATATATATATATTAAAAATATAACACATATAAAAAGAACTTTTTTTAGAAAAGATAGAAAAGACTAAATTGAGATTTCATTTGGCTATAATGAGATCTCATTCGGTTATAATGAGACCCCAAAAAAGATCCATTTACCCTTGATATAAAAGCTGTATTTTCAGCCAAAAATCCTCTTTTCTCTCTTCTCTTCACCAAAACGTCTCAAAATCCGGCAAAAAAAAGTCAAGATTTCTCAAATCCGAACTTACAAAAATGTTAAGGTACGAATCCTTTACCTATTCATGTAATTTTTATGCAATTTACTTAGGTATTTTTAGTGATATTTAGAGTTACAGGTTCTGTCTCAATAGTCTGATTTTCATGTATACGTTGTTGTTTTTTTGAAAAAATAGTTGTAGATACGTGTTAGTCGAGGCATTATCAACGTTTTGGTACCATTTTTGTTGAATTTGGTTGGTTTTTGTGGGTTTTGGGTAGGATTCGAGATCTAGGGTTGGGGCTGCTGGTTGTGCAAAATCGCGAGCAACCAGCACGCGATTTTGCATGGTTCGCGAACATCCCTTTCGCAACCCGTGCAAGGTCGCATGCTGGTTGTTCGCGATTTCGCAAAACCAGCAATGGTGAAATTGCGAACAGGCTGTTCGCAATTGCACCAAAATTGTGCATGCTCAGTTTTTGTGAAATTGCAAACAGACAGTTCACAATTTTGGTGCAATTGCGAACAGCCAGTTCGCAATTTCACAAAAACGGTTATGCTCAGTTTGCGAGTTTGGCTGTTTTGTGACATTTTGTTGTTTTTATTCCCAAAATTACTTGCCTATTCACAATGATTTTATTTCTTGTATTTCAACATGCCTCGCACACAGCATACACCTCTTCGACATTCACGCTCGGGCAGTGATAGCGAGCAGGAGGATGTTGTTTCACGGTCACGGTTATGGTCTATAAGATGTAGGCCTAGTGCTTCCACTCAAGCCCCTACTATATCCCATACGATTGGGACGCTGGATCGACTTTTTCGGAAGGTGAATCTGCATGTGCTTGCTCTTTACCCAGACTACACATAGCACGAGGCATAAAGCGTCTTTGCAGGAGAGTTAAGTAATGATTGGTTTAAAGTACGACGTATGGTCTTTTGTATTATCTCTAAGTTATTAATATTTTATGTAGGCACGTCGTCCGTCGCGGCTCTACTCGATGTACGGTACCCATCGTGCATGGCATCTTAATGCGCAGAGTAGGGTCAGACATCAGGTTATGATGTCTTGCTTCGGTCCTCTCACCGATTTCTTGGAGCGCTGGAGTACCAACGTACACCTGGTAGATGCTTTTTTTGAAAGGTGGCATTCAGAGACCAACAACTTTCACTTCTGTTTTGGTGAGATGATGGTGACGTTAGACGACGTCCACGTTATTACTGGTCTCCCGGTCACAGGTGATGATTTTGTGATTCAGTCATTTCCTAGTAATGGACAACGTTTGGCATGGTATTCTAGGGCATTAGGTATACCCGAGGATGCACTTAGGACTGAGTTAGGGCGTAACAATGGGGTAGTGCTAGATCTGTTCATTTAGAGTTTTTACGTGATCATTACATGCAGTCCCATTTTATGGATGATACCGTGTCTGATGATACTGTAGAGTGTGTCACTAGGGGTTATCTGCTCCACATGCTGGGTTGTTGTATTATGGTGAACAAGACGGGAAACAGTATATCATTAGATTACTTGCAGTTTGTAGAGCATTATAGGACATCCCGTAGATACAACTGGGGCCAGCATATACTAGCTCAGCTGTATCACCATCTAGGAAATTTGTCGCTGCACTTCACTTTAGGGATTGCAGGTTTTATTGTCTTATTGGAGACGTGGATATACGATCACTTCTCCCTATTTGACTACGGTCAACACTCTCTACGATTCTTCTATGCCGACTATTTGCCGATATATACCTTCACCGTATCATGCGGATGATGAGACTCGTATCAACATCCGACAGATACTGGGTTTGTTCAAAGGAGAACCATGTGAGTTACGATGATTTGTTACATTTGTTTCTGTATCGTTAATTTATTATTACTTATAGTTTTTTAAGCATTATTAACTTACGGTGTAGGTTTGGTTCATGCCTTACCAAACAATGCGTGATGATTTCCCTTTCGAGGATGTGGCTTGGATTGACCACACGCTGAAGGCGTTCAACATAGTTGAGGCGTATTATCCACTTCGGGTCGCTTGACAGCTTGGTTACATTCAGGATATACCACCGGCGTTGCGGGCTGTTTTACCAGTAGATAGGAGGACGCGTTTCAACACGCGCTTTTTGTGGGATGAGGCCACATGGAACGCCTGGCGGTCGCACATTGTTGACTCGAGGATTCATGGTGACACATATGCTATAGGCGGTCATGGTACGACCTCTTTGTATGACGTATGGATCCGTGACCACCTATGGTACACCCTGCTTGATCCTAGTGTGGTTGGTCCATCTGGTTCATAAGTTGCAGAGACCCCGAGTGCGATGACATATCAGGCACGACTGTATGACATATGAGATCGTGTGATTGATGGATACTCAAGAGCGGACGAAATGAGTATGGAGGAGATGCGTCAGGAGATGCATGCGTGTTCGCTTTTGGCGCACCATTACCGCGTGAGTGATTGACTGGATTTTATTACTACATTTTGTTTTACTTTAGTTGTTGCTTTCGTTGATATGATTTTATTCGGAGGATCATTATATGTTTTCCTGTTTTTATGTTTTTATATTTTTATGTTTTTATGAATAACAGCATTAAAGGTGCACAAACTGCAACATAAACTTTCAAACATAAGCTGAAACACAAACTCAAATATTTTTAGAAACATTTACGCGGGAACAAAAACTCCCTTTCCCGCTAATTATTTTTGAATTGAACCACCGAGTTCGACTCTATAAATACTAGAATCTCACTATGAAACTAAACATTTAAGTTATAACAACGGGTGATTTAGGCTGGAACGTGCACGAAGATACAAACCTCCTAAGCGCATTTGACTTCGTCAGAGGTACGATGCAAGAGGAGATTCATGGTTTCATCGATGCGGTTTTGTGCAGAATGTTCTTCAACCACAGTAGGGAGGAATCGTGTCCAGGATGTTTAATGTCCCGACCACGGGGACACGAAGAAGTGGTCGATACGTTAGCTTATCTTAAAGCAGTGACTATACAGATTGAGTCACTTCCTTATGAAGTCCGAAGCAAAGTCCGAAATGTATTCAACATGGGATTCCAAAGTACAATTACGCAGGAGATGGTGTCACATGCGATGCAGCAAATGAAGCAAAAAATAGCCGACGCAATAGCTAACGCCGTTGATACTAACTCAACTCCCGAAGGAAGTAGTGAGGAAGAGGAATATCCATTCGAGAAATGCTTTGAGCATGGATGGAACTATCCGTCTCCATAAAACTAAGTGTGTTATGCTAACTCAGGGTTAGCTTATCTATCATTTTTTAAAAGTTATTTGCTTATGTATTTCTAATTATGCAATGCTTTTGATTATCGTGTAGTGCTTTAATGCAATCGACATATTAAGAAGTTTAAGTGTTATTGTTTTTAAGATAAACATCCAAAGTGTCCATACTAAACACCTTCGTGTAATCGGCCCTCGAACATGGCGGTTGATCCAGTCCCTACATATGTGATTGATGCAATTATATAAAAACATACTTAATTGTAACCGATCATTTAATTTACAAAACAGGTCAAATTCGCGAACATGGAGTTCGCGAATGCCTCCGAGTACTTTCTACCCACCTCTATCATGTTAGTGTTACCAACTTCAGCTGATGCCATCATCAGATATTGATCTTCCAACTCAGTTCATGGACACATTTTTTGCAGTTGATATATTTGCTATTATTTTTACTGCCTCAAAAACGTCTTTTTATACCACTTTTATGCTTAAGATAACGTAATCCAAATAGACCTATCAATAAACGACACTTGTAAGATAATGATAACGTAATATAAGTCGACGAATGATTGTGCGACACCTAATATTTACAAAAGTACTCAAATGTTGCAGTGCAATAATAGGGGTCTCATTATAGCATTACTTCCATTATCAGGTGTCTCGCTATAACGAAACACCTACAAAAATTGCCGTAAAAAACACCCGCATGTAATGTACTTCCCGCCTAAACAACCACGAGCCTATAAATAGACGCTAAGCACTCCTCAAACATAAACAGTTTAACCAATGGAGTTTACCCCTAATGAAGACTACCATTTGCTTGAGGCAGTGAAACTTGCCCTCCGAGAGTTGGGGGAAGATAGTAGCGATGCTTTTTTCGAGCTGGTCTTGTGTAAGATATACTAAAACTACGGCCGTTTAGGAACTGAAGGTTTTCTTGTGCGTAACTGTGACCAAATCAAGGATGCAAACCAATGGATCGTTTGTTGTTTCTACCATTTAAAATTAAGCAAGAAGCAGTTATCGTCTGGAACATGACGTGGTAGACTACATCACTAAGGATATGGTAGTGTATCTTTAAAATAGGACTACTGAAAGGGAAGAGGGGATTGAATCTGACGACAACTTGGGATGTGACTTCAACGATTGAGCATTATGCTATGTTTTTAATTGTTTGCATCTTGTAGGTTCTGTATTGTTTGTTTGTTTAAGTTAATGTTATAACTTGTTTTAGTTTCCATTACCATGTTATAGTTTTTATTTGGTACCCACAACTTAAGACAACAACTAATAAGAACAATAACAACTTAACACAACAACTAATATGAAAAATCACAACTTAAATTAACAACCAATAATACGAAAATCACAACTTCACACAACGACTAATTAGAAAAATCACAACTTAACTTAACAACCAGTAATACGAAAATTAAAACTTCAAACAACAACTAATAGGAAAAATCACAACTTCAAATAACAACCGCTAAGAAAATAACAACGTAAAATAATATCAGTGGAAGGCTTAGTCGTATCTAAGTTTGTATTCCACATCATCCACTCCACCCCTTGCAATAATTATGTCCTCTAGAAATGCTACCATATCCCTCATGATGCAGTCTATCAAGCTCAGGTTCCAGACGGTAGCTGCTTCTTGCTTAATTAACGATGGCAAGAAACACAAATGCTGTATTGGCTTGCAAAAATTATATCTGCGTTTGATCTGCTCACGAGTACGCACAACGATACCTCTTGTACCTAAACGGCCGTAGTTTATATACATCGTACATAGGACACACTCGAAAAACTGATCGTTGGTATCTTCCCCCAGTATCTGGCGGGCAATCTTCACAGCTTGTAGCATGTGGTAGTCTTCATCCGTCGTAAACTCGATATGTAAACGTTAACGAGTTTTATATGTTTGCGAATGCTATATGTTGGCCAAGTGTCGTATTTTTCTAGATTTTATATCCTATTTTATAGGGGCGAGTCAATTTTGGTGGGCGTTTAATATTTGGATAGGGTCTCATTATAGCGATATTCATATCATTTCGAATGAAGTGTTGTCCTTAGCTATAATGAGACCTTGCTTTAAACCACGTGGGTTGTAATAATGATCTTAGATATGTGTGTATTTTTGTATATATTATGTGTCACAACATTAGTCGCCTATTCAGATTACTTTATCCTTACATGTCTAACAACTTTAAGCTACTTTTAAGTAGTTTTTTACCATTTTAGGGTGTTTTTAAATTATTATTTTTTTGCTAAAATTTCGTATCATTCGAGTCAAAATGACTAATGTATAATGTTGGTAAAAAAAACTAGAATTTCGGACTCAAGAAGTAAATAAACCTGAAAATATCAAAATTGCGACCACTTTAGGCTACTTTGAATTAGTTTTTTCAACCTTTTTTGAGTTTTTTATTTTATTTTTTTCCCACAAATTTCGAATCATTCGAGTCAAAATGACTAATGTATAATGTTGGTAAAAAAAAAGTTTCGGACTCAAGAGGTAAGTAAACGTGAAAATGTCAAAATTGTAACCACTTTAGGCTACTTTTTTTTAAGGCAAATAAAACTATTATTACTAAATTGAAAGAGTATACAATTTTGAGGGGCTCACAAGAGAGCTAAAAGATAAAGGGGACGAAATTGAAAATTAGAAATCCTCAATTTGAGAGGAAAACCCTAGCAACATCTAAGCATTCTCCAGCAAGATGAACGGAGGATTAATGGCGAAGAAGAATGAGTAGGCAGGCACAAACGACTCAAAATCAATCATGGAAGACGAATGAGAACCAATCATCACCAACACCTCACCGAGATTTCGAGAACCAGAAGATGAAGAGTTAGCCAGGATCAATGTAGCTTATACCGAGGCTTTCGAGGGTTATAATTCCTAGGAGATGGATCAGAATATCCTGAGTGGTCATGATAGAGTGGTTCCTTCGCTTAGTCAGAACCCATTTGGTGATCCAGTCAGCTGCAATGTTCTGAGATTGAGAAATGTGGCGAATTTTCATGGAAGGGTGGATCAAGCTACGACAAATGGTGATCATAAGAAGAGATGTTGCATTTCCAGAAGCTACGGTGTTGATTAGAGTGAGGCAGTCCGATTCGACGTCAACACTGTACCAATGATTCCTTTTACAGAGAATAAGAGCCTCAATCAATTCTTTACACTCATCTTGGAAAGGGTCGAGCTTGCCAAAAAGGAGACCTAAGCTAGCAACAAAGTTTCATTGATCGTTTCGAACCAGAATACCACCACTGGCTTCACTAAAGTAGCTGCTTGCGCCATCGATGTTGATTTTCAGTCTACCGTTAGGAGGAGCAAGCCATTTCAGGTATCTTGGCTTTCCTTTAGTGTTGTTAATAGATAGACAACCTAATGCAGCACCTGAAAAGGTCACACCGGACCAGTGTTTAAATTTTAAAGTGTTATTAGAGTCAATACCCAAGATAAATCTGTTGATTCTTTCAATACCACTCTTGAAGTCATCATGAGTGTTATTGAACTTATAACAGTTTCGATTCAACCAAATTGTCCAACAAATGATTTGAGGGACAAGATGCGTAATATAAAACTTGCTGTTCGCGAACCAGAACAAGCAAATAAAACTTTAGGCTACTTTGAAGTAGTTTTTTTAAACCTTTTTTGAGTTTTTTATTTTATTTTTTTCTCACAAATTTCGAATTATTCGAGTCAAATGACTAATATATATTGTTGGTAAAAAAAATGAGTTTTGGACTCGGGAAAGTTACAAAATAGTAAAATTACAAAATTTACAGAGGTCTCGCGAACACAGAAGGCTGTAAGTTGCCAAATTCGCGAATGCATGAGGCTGTAGATTGCCAGAATTACGAACAACCCGTTCGCAATTTCGTCAAATTTCAGCGTTGGGCGTGCGCAATTTTGCCACAATCCAACATTTCCTATTCGCAAATCCACCACTGTGCCGATTAATTGAATTTGTTTTTCACTTTTTTTGCTAAAATTTTAATTTTTATGTGAAAATTGTAATTTAATTTAAGGTGGTTATTTATTTTAAAATAATGTTATGAAATGGAATTTTCAAAATAAATAAAACGTGGGAGTATCGATTACAAACTGAGGTGAAAGTAAAAAAAAGTATTCGTAAACACAACGGGATAAAAACAAATAATGCATAAACAAATCATTAGTCTTCAGCCAAATGAAGACACGTGGTGGCTCTTCGCGTGCGGTCGATGGTTGGGCGGGCTTAATCTGGTTATGTTTGTTGAATCTCTTGTCGAGTGGTATTGCCCAACCGGTGACGGCTTGTTCCGTGCGAAACGGAATCCAAGTAGGATACATTTCTGGAAGTGGTCCATTCAACACAACCTACACAAATAAAAGTAAGATAAATATTTGGTCACAAAATAATATATAAAATTAAAACATTCATTTGTATACTTACTTTCACGAAATGGTTACCGTGTACGAAATGGTTACCGTGTACACGATCGAGGAGGCACACCGCTTAGACGTAGATAAGTGTATGATTGGTGGAGTGAAATGTGGTATACGATACATTGGTATCTAGTGGCTATCACTAAGCCTAAATCGGGTAACGTCATCCAATGCCGGCTACCAGCACCATACAATTCAAAAACGTTCAACCTTCTCACTAGGTTATCTACACCTTGTGAACCATCAAACACTCTCTCCCATAGCTCGCGTTCATTTTGCAATTCGCCGATCAAATCCCGTCTAACTTGGTCCCATGAATCAGATTTACCGTATACCGTCAAAGCAACGGCCCGAAATCCACAATTACCGTCGGGAGACACGTCTTCGACACTAGAAATGTATCCGTGCAAATAGTTAGGAAACCAACTCTCGTAACCGCTAAAATCTTTTCCCTTCGATGATTTTTTCGATCGATGCACTCTCTCTTTCTTTGGTTGAGCCTTGGTTTTCGCTTTATCTTTCACCTTTTCTTTTGGAGCTATAAATGTTCTATTAGCTACCGAGGCAACCGTGCTACCTATTGTCCGGGAGTGCTAGCGCCTAGACTATCATTGTATTCCCACTCACTAGGGTCTCGTTTAGTTGATTTGTCTCGACCGACTTTTTTCCTACCTTTAGTGACAACCGGCTCCTTAGGTTCCAAAACATGACTTCTAGCAGGATCTAGGATTTGCATCATCCTATTTATAACGTGATCTTGGACGTGTTGCCCGTAACAGTGGATGGTGCTATCTATTAAAAAGAGTTTTCTCGTGAGCTCGTCTTCAGTATGAAACTCATCATTAGGTTTGATCTTTAACGTACTCCAATAAACATCACACTCATCTTTTCTAACCGTCATTCCTTCTTTATAAATCAAAGCTAATTCGCATGCACATAGTAAATTATGAGTTGTCATAATAACACACCCACACATTCCGGGAGTGAACCATATTTTCAAGGCCGTTGCGAGATTTGTCTCTATTAATTCTATAGCCGTACATGAAAGCTCACATTTGACATCCTTGTAGATGGTTTTTTTAGGCCCCCTAGTTAAGGTTTTTGGACGATACCTACTACGCTCGAATGAATCGAAAATGTTAGAGTGTTGAGCGATTAGCAATGCATGAACATTTTTCTAAAATTGCTCGAACGTGCATAGACTACTTACTACCAATTGCCCGCTTAAGGCTAGAGTGAGCACTCTCCGCCCTATAACGTGGGATAAAATAAATTAGATTTCTAACACTTGATATTAAAAAATATTGTGTGAAGACCGAAATATAACTCACCGATTGCTAGTTTGGTTGTCAAAATGTTTAAATTTGTTCGTGTGAATATTGAGAAATTTTTGTCCATATTCGTCAATCCATTGCTTCATAACGTACTCGATAACCAATGGACAAAATGTGTACGTGTGGTGCAATTCGACAAGGTTTTTATTATAATCTTCTAGCGTGGCCGAATAGGCTACCCTTTGGTAATATTCGCCGAACTCTTCGGCCAGGTCCGAATTCGGTAAAACTTTTTTAGCGTAAGAGGTGATGTTCCTACCAATATGCCAATGGCATAGCATATGAGTTGCGTCCGGAAATATATCATCGATAGCATTCATTAAAGCCAACTCCATATCGGTGACGATAATGTTAGGTAATGCGCACTTGTTGTTCGTCAACACCTTCTTTAGAACGCTCAATCCCCAAGTGCAGTTCTCTTGTTTCTCGGAACTCAAAAAAAAAAAGCAACACAAAATGTCTTCTTCGTCTAAGTTTGGCCAACTATTTCAAGTAAAGACATCTTATACCTTGTAGTCTTATACGTGCTATCCATTATAAGAACTTGAGGAAAAGTGCACTTGAAATCGATGCTTTTAGGGTGTGCAAAAAAACAACTCGAGGATCTCGTCCGTTGCTTCACAAGTTCGCTCCCAAACATAGTACTCGTGTTCTTTTAACTTAGAAAATAAGTTTTGCATTTGGGTCTTGCCCGCTTTATCAACCAAATCATGTTTTTACCGCATGTTGTATATCATGCGCATGCTTGATACATTTTGCGGGTCTTTAATCTTCAAACCGCGATATATCTCTCTTGGTCGAGAACCGACTTCCGTTTGACTACGAACGAACAATTGTTCTTCGACTTTTAGTCTAGCATCTCGTGAATGACCATCCAAGTGCAAAAATGGTTCGTGGTTGTGTTTCCCGTTTAGCACTATGACTTTCCAATAACCGGGTAGCTCTAAGACCGGACTCCCTCTTAAATAGAACAGACACTCGCATTTTTTCGATGAACATTCTTGGCGCGTCTTAACATACCCCGGTTTGGGGTTAGGTTTGTAAACCCCGTGCCTCTCGCACCTAAAATATATCCCAGGAGTTTTCATACTTTTGCTACCGTCGTCGTTTTTACTACAGACCAAAATGAATCCTAGTTTTATGCTTTCGGACTCGACCCAATCTATCAAATTGGCTTTGGTGTAGAAGGTGTCCGTACTAAACACTTTTGGGTAATCGGCCATCGAACATGGCGGTTGATCCGGTCCCCACATATGTGATTGATGCAATTATATGAAAACATACTTAATTGTAACCGATCATTTAATTTGCAAAACAAGTCATATTCGCGAACATGGAGTTCGATTTTTCTGCCAAATCGCGAACAGCCAATACGACGATTTGGCCAAATTGCGAGCACCGTACGCGTGTATTTGGCCAAATTGCGAGCACCGTACGCGTGTATTTGGCCAAATTGCGAGCACCGTACGCGTGTATTTGGCAAAATTGCGTATTGGTTGTTCGTCCATTTGGTATATTTGCGAAGGGGGGTGCTCGCAATATTGGAAAAAATCGCGAACACGTTGTTCGTCCATTTGGTGTTTTCGCGAACAGCTTGTTCGCGATTTTGCATATTTTTTCATGCAAAACTGTGAACCCTGGGTTCACAGTTCATCCAATATGTAGCGCTACCAGCGCTATATTCGCACATAAACTTATAAAATACGAAAATCACCTCATCTTGGGTTTGCAAATGGTCCGTCAACGGCTCCTCCTCCTCCGACGCAAAATCATCGATATTGCATCTGAAACCTTCACTCAAATCACTCAAATCCACGATTTTTTAGAGCTTTTAGTAATTTTAGAGAGAGAAAGCTTAAGGGAGAAGTAGAAAAAAATTGATTTTTTCTTATAAAGTTGGTCTTATAAATGAAAGGTAAAATGAACATTTCACATTGAAAAAAAAAACTGATTTTGGGATTTCATTATAGCCAAATGGGATCCCAATATAACCTAGCCCAACCCATAAAAAATAAGAGATATTTTTTAATTCATAAAATATAATTTCTATTGGTATACGTATAAAAGTTATGATCACAGGTGGATCGGAGCACGTATGAATTTCTAATTTGTCGAACGAGATGCAAACGAAAAATATAAACTATAACATTTATTTATTTATATATATAAAACAATAATAATATATAAAAAGTTACTAATTATTAAAAGACGTTCATTCGTTGTTTCTAATAGTATGTAAATTCTATTATTTCGTTACAAATTTGATAATTTTTGTCAAAAATTAAACTTTTATCAAAATTAAAAGAGTGGAAACCATAAAAGCACCAAGTTATACATTTAATGAATAGCGCAATAGAGAACCCCTAGAAATTTTAGCTTGAACAGAATATTTAGAAGACGATACTTTGAGTTCTTTTTTGAAATTTGATCAACAACTATCTTCTTTATATGCGAACCGATGTGGAGCATGTGAGGGATTGAAGCGGTTTTAATTTTGTTCGAGTTTTGAAAAATAAGATGACTGATTGGTTTGGTTGGGTGCGACGGAGAAAATCCAATTTGGTGATATGTTCAAAGGTGGCGAGAGAGGACCAGCTGGGCTAGATAATTAAGAAATTAAGTTTGATGGTTGGTTGATTAAGATTTTGTTACGTAAGATTTTCCTTGAAGCGAAGCTAGAGAATACTTTTCTCACGACAGATTTTTTTTAATTTCCTGATTTATTGACGTAATTAGGGCTGTCAACGGTTCTCCGGAACCGAGAACCGGACCGGGACCGAACCGATAAGGACCGGACCGAGAACCGGACTGAACCTTAACGGTCTGGTTCGCGGTTCCATTCTAAAAACCGAAAACCGATAAGGAACCGAAACAAAAAACCGGTTAGGAACCGAACCGATAGAACCAATAAGGAATCAAATCGATAAAATCGATATGACCGAAGGAACCGATACAGAATCGAACCGATGAAACCGATAAGAAATCGGATCAATAAAACCGTTAAAACCGATTATTTATTATTATTATTATATATTCTTTTATAAATTATAGTACCAAAATTAATAATTAATTACCAATTTTTTAAGAAAATGAAAGATCAACTTATAAACTTTAGTTTTTATATTATTATTTTAATAATAAAAAATTAAAAATTAAATTTTAATTGATTTTATTTTTTTTAAATGGACCGAACCGGATCGAAACGGGATCCGACCGAACTCGGACCGAACCGAAACCGGAACCGAACCGAACCGGACCGAACCGAACCGAACCGAAAGCTTAGCGGTTCGGTCCGGTTCCAAAAATTAGAACGAAAGCTTAGCGGTCCGGTCCGGTCCGAACCGATAAGCTTAGCGGTCCGGTCCGGTTCGAACCGATAAACTTAACGGTCCAGTCCGGTTCGAACCGATAAACTTAACGGTCCGGTCCGTTTCCTTCAAAACCCGGACCGAACCGGACCGATAACAGCCCTAGACGTAATGATAATAGTTGAAGATAAGCTGAATTAGAACCGAAAGCTTAGCGGTCCGGTGCGGTTCGAACCGATAAACTTAACGGTCCGGTCCGATTCCTTCAAAACCCGGACCGAACCGGACCGATAACAGCCCTAGACGTAATGATAATAGTTGAAGATAAAGTTGTGGACATGATTGGAAGCTTTTGTCGGGTTCTCGAGAAGACAAAACAAAGGTGTTTGAAGATTAACCTCCCATTATTCTTTTTCTGGTAAATTACATGCTCAGAGATCTTGTTAGAACAATAGAAATATAAAAGTTTTGATCTTTATTGAAAGTTAAAGAAAGGATCATTAGAATGGTTGCCATTTTAGCTTATATCCCTAATTTCTAAATTATTTAGTAGTACAATAACTCTTAAAGGATTTGAGATATGCTTTTTGTTTATATCAATTTTAAATTTTAACGTGTGAGTTCATTTTGCAAGTCAGTCTCACTAATATTTTGCTTATTTAAAAAATGTGATATTGTCACACTCGAGGATAGGCAGACTTCCTATTCTTGTAAATTATAATACAATTTGAGAGAATACAAGTTATAATGGTCAAAATATATTCATGTATTATATTTCTATTCTTCCCATCCTCTACAAGTTCAAGCTACAAGTAAAGGTTCCAAAATCTCAAAAAAACTATTGAATATTAGAGATATTGTAAAAGGTTATACACACTGGAATATAGATAGGGGAAATAAATTTTTGGCTGGAGAAATGGTGTGATACACAACCATCCATCCTCTTCACTGATGATGATAATAACTATTGGTATATTAAGGAATTTGAGAAACTTCATCGCATAATTCCATACATCATTATAATTTAGATAACAAAAACCTTATGAAGCTACCGTATGACCAAGAGATATTTATTTATGTTAAAACTTTGAGCTCCAAGAGTGCTACTGGAGTGGATAGTTCGGCTAAAATATCTAAGAACCTTTTTGAAGCAACAATAACATTCTTCAATGGTCACCATGTCCCTTAAGGCATATATGCCACTGCAATTTTATTAATTCCTAAAGTGGACTCTGCTCAAACTTGCAATGACTTTAACCAATTAGCACGTGTACAATGCTTAATAAAGTTATATCAAATATTATGAATGAAAGGTTATCAAATCTACTTTCTAAGATTATATCAGAGGAACAAGATGGTTTTGTCAAAAGAATGAATATACATGATAATATATTCTTGACTCAAGAGTTAACTCATGAATTAAATGAGAAAAATCAGAGGTGAAATGTGATAATTAAAATTTATATGTCCAACTGTTTTGAAAAACTCTCATTCAACTTTATTATAAGCATCTTCGAAGTAACTAGTTTTGATAAAAAAAATTGTAGACATGATTAAAAAATGCATCAATTCAGTATGGTTTTATATAATTGTGAATGGAGAATTACAAGGTTATTTCAATTCTTCTAAAGGAGTTAGACAATGAGATCCTATTTTTCCTAGTTTGTTTATAATATCTAAAGCATAACTTATTTGGGTTTTTAACAAGATTTTTGAAAATAATAGAGAATTGAGGTATAAAACTAATAGTTCTTTGGTTATACATTGCATGACCTTTGCAGATATCTTTTTTTTTTAAATTGGTTCTTCTCATAATATCAATAAAATCAACTAATTCCCATAAACATTACCAAGACTGATCAGGTCAAATAATCAATACGGACAAAACCAACTTCATAACCTTACAAAAATGTTACAAGCAAGAATTGGGGTAAATGAAAACAAAACTCGTTCAAAAAATGGGAATTTACGTATCAAATACCTTGGTATTTCTATTCATTCAAGGAATACAACATGTTACTTTGAAGAATTAGTGACTAAAGTCAGGAAAATGATTCAAGATTGGGATAGTAAGCTTCTTTCATTTGGTAGAAGGGTAATACTTATTCAATCAGTATTGATGGCTACTCCAAACTACCATTTACAAAACTATCTTTTACCTAAATCAATATTTACAACAATACAAAGGATATGTAATAGATTCTTATGGGGTACTACTGGAAAAACAAATGAGGCAATAAAGTGGACAAAACTTATTTGCAGCTATATCAAACTTATAATGAGGGTTGATTAAATATAAGAATACTTGAAGATATGCAGACTTACTTCTCTTGTAAATTATAATACAAGTTGAGGGAACACAATTCATTGTGGTCAAGATATACGCATGCATTATATTTCCCAACTTACCATCCTCTGCAAGTTCAAGCCACAAGTAAAGGTTCCAAAATCTCAAAAATACTATTAAATATCAGAGACACATCAAAATGTTATACATACTCGCATATAGGTAGGGGTGAAATAGATTTATGGCTAGAGAAATAGTATAATACACTACCGATCTTCACTGGTGATGATAATAACTATTTGGTATGTTAAGAATAAAGTCAAAAACTATTGCTATGAAGATAACTGGAATATAGATAAATTGAAGATTGTAATTCAATCAACTGACATTGAGAAAATAAAAAGATTTACAATATAACAAACCAAAGAAGATTAAATCAAATGGTCATATCAGCAAATGGGGAATTCAATACAAAAGACACATAAAACAAAATAAGAGAAAAAAGTTATAAATCAAATTTTTCAAGAGACTTTGGAACAACATTACATTTTTAAAAAGTGTTCATTTCTTCTATGGATATTTTTTAGTAACTCGATATCACTTGATACTATATTACCAAAAATAAAATTCTTTTTAGCCTCTAAATGTTAGTTTTGTGAATAAATTGAATCATCAAACCATTTATTTGTTTAATGTAATATAACTTGGGAAGTTTTGAAATATTTGTTAGCTTATCTGGTATACTAATAGAAAGACACGTGATATTACCTCATTATAAGTTGGTTTTGGACTACTGAGAAAGATGTTCATATAAGAACAATTCTCCCTCCTATAATATGTTGGGTTATATGAAACTCTATAAGTAAATCAGATCACCAAGAGAAAATTATATATGTTAACCTCCTAAAGAGAGTATACTGGAATACGAATTCAGAAGTAGCTTATGATCTTGGTTGTCTCAAGCATTTAAACAAACAAAGAAGAGGTAGGTTTTGATTAGAACTTTAAAATCTCAATTTTATTTCTCTTAACTTGAAACTACCTATAAGTAACATAATCAAGCTTAATAATAACCGACCATGTAGCTTGACTGGATAATGGTGGTGGTCTATTAAGAGATAATATGGTAGATATCCTAATGGCTTATGGTAGAATTTGTGGAAAACAATCTCTTATTATTGTTGAAGGTAGAATCCTCTTAGATGGACTCTTTATATGTAAATAAAGGAAATTAATCATATTATCATTGAGACTAACTAAATTATGCTTATTAAAATTCTAATGAAAGACAAAGAACCATGACATTTGGCTCCACTTATTGAATTTTGAAGAAAACAGGTATCCTTTAGCTTGACTATAGTACATATTTACAGGGGGCAAAAACAACATGTAGAGTGACTTGCTAAATACAGTCTCAAATGTTGAGTTAAATAAAACTTCAATCAAAATCAAACTCTCCTCAACTAAAAGCAATCAATCTACTTGAAAGCATTGAAGTAAGTTACATAGGGTTAGGGGTTGATAGATTAATCTCAATTAACAATGTTAATTATCTAACAAAGCAATTGATGATATATTATACTACTATTACATAGTATACCTTGTGAATTACTAGGTTATATGGCCTTGCATAAATTTTTCATTATATGTACTTGTAGAAATGAGAATTTTTGCAGACATCTTGAACACAACTTCATCAAGCTATGACTATGGATAAAGTCTTAAAGAATCTACACAAAAACACACAGGTCAAATTTTTTGTGATACAAATCACATAATTCTAATCAACTATAGATTGAATTGTTGCTTCTACCGAACTTTTAAAACAAGTAGTAATACATGGCTTTTATGTAATTGTAGAAATTTAAGCTATTTCCAGGGAACAAATTCTCAACTTTATCAAATATAATATAAAGAGGAATCTCGAAAGAATGAGTTGAAGACTTGAAATGGATCATTGAAGCTAAAAGTGTGAGTAGAAAAAGAAAAAGTTAAGAAACTCTATAAAGAGGATGAAGAAAAGTGTAAATATAACTTCTTAAGAAAACACAGACAAAAAAAATGAAACTAAAAGAATCTGAATCAACAATAACAATACCTCAGAGACTTTGCCAAGCCTATTTTATAGATATACTCAGCTAGACTGAGTCGATTCATGAGTCTAAGGATACGAATCTCTTCGTTAGATTTTAGAAGTATCTGATGTGCTTCAAAGAAAAAAATTAAGACAAAAGTCAAACTAGCACCATCTTAATTTTCAAAAACCTAGAGCCAATTTATATTGGGGTCATGGGTACCAAATCCAATTTTATTTTTAAACTAAGTCCATAAACTTGTAATGATTTCAAATTTTAATATCAAAAAATTCTTATTAAAAACTTTATTATGTATAAAATACTAGAGTTATATAGGTTTCATAATTTTTCCAATTGGAAAACATAACACTGCTATATTTAGAGAGAGTATCTATGAGTGTATATATTATTTTCAAATTAAAAATAAAATTTCATCTGCGAATGGGAGAGCTATTGAGTATCTTAAAAATTATTGCAATCTTGTATTTCCTAAAATATTTCACACTAGATGTTTATGTCCTATAATTCAATTGATTGCAAAAAAATGGAATACGTATGATAGCAGAAGATTATATCAATCATATTGAAGTATGGGTCCTAGTGTGCTCGATTTCGGTTACTAGAAAAACGTATTGGAAAATTATTTATCAGGCTAGTTGAAAGCCGTTAAAAAAACTTCTTTTAGATGGTGAAACTAAATGTAACTCTACATATTATCTTATTTTACGTGCTTATATCTACAAAGATGAGATTACTACGCATTATAATAGACATTATTGGTGAGGTTTATTTTGGATTGAGGGTAATTTTGTAAAGTGTTTTAGGAAGTGTGTAGAGTATTAAATGTTTAAGTTTTTTAGTGAGAGATTTGAGCTGCCTGATTGTATTAAATGTTCATTACCCTCATTAATGAAAGTAGTTGGGGGTATTTATACCCTTAATTATGGACCCATGAGCTTTCAGGTCAAATTATGGAACCAGATCAAGTTTAAGGACCCATTTACTTATTAAGCTGATTAGCATATAGCTTAGTGAAAAGGTTTTTAGTCATTTTTTACTTTTGTCATGTACGGATAGTTCAGTGGCAAGTTTATGTCCGAATTTCCCTTGTCCGGAAATCTCAGTAGGCAGTGATTAAGTTATTCGAACTCATCAGTAGCCCTTTTTTTAGGCCTTGTCAAAAATCTTTGGCACGACTAAAAAATTCACTTAGTCACTAAAGACGTTTCCCGACCCGCTTGTGTATCTAGCTTGAGGTTTATCCGAACTGAGTTTTTCCTAAAATTCTAAGAGTCTTTCTTTGGATCGTGGGACACGTGTCACAATGTGATTCGACCTACCAGTCGTTTTTTACCTAGATTGGCGCTCCCACTAAACCTAGAAAGTAACCTATGCATTTAATTTTTCCCACGTCAGCGCCGTCTTTAATCATTGCAAAAACCTCTTCGTCTCCTTCTAGGTATCAGTTACCTTTTTCTACTAATATATAAACCATTTCACTGTTTCATTATCTTCATCAGTCAACAAACCTTCTACAAACTTTCCACCATTTCTTTCAAACTTGTTGTTGGATAGTTTTATGTTCACGGCTATAAACGCTCTTGTAAAAGGAGGTTGGTTGAACCTGTCTGAGTTAGAGAAAGTAAGGAAAGTCAAAAGAGAGAAGTGAATCGCTGCTGGTCTCCCGGTCTCCCCAAGCGAAAAGTTTGGTGAACCACCCCAGGAAAATGACCAACGGTCATCCTTCACTAGAAACCCAAAGCCTAAATAGTTGTTCAAACCAAGCCTTTCACTAATTTCATCAGGTTCTTCTGTTCATGAGTCTCAACCCTCCACCGCTCAGGAAAAAGCAGTATCGAGTGCTAGATAACCCTCCTCTTTCATAGCCATGGGCTCAGACATTGAAAAATCTCCAGAGAAATCAACTCCACGCCGGAAAACTCGTTTGGAGAAAGCCCAAGCAACTGCATCACTGTCAAAACCCTCCAAACCGGAGGCCTCTAAAGCAACATCCAAGGATAAATCCTTCGGATCAGAGGTGTCTATAGAGCTCCACAAGATAAATCCTCCGGATTGGAGGCATCCAAAGTAGCTTCTCAAGCAAAGTCCTCCGGAACTCAACCTCAACCGGATATTAGGCCTTTGGAAACAAGTGGCGCTCATCCATCCGGAGAGCCTTTGGTGTCAGAAACTGTTCCCCTTCCATCGACAACTACTGAGATACCTTCCACAATGATGAAAGAAGTGATGGAGGACAGCATTGAAGAGGCCCCTTCAAAACTGAAGCCTCAGGGAAAACTGGGGATGTTGCCTTTGATAGGAAAGGCAAAAGCAAAGTGAAGGTTGGTGTGGCTCATCCGGATCTCCCGGAATGTTTGGAGGGCAAGGTAGGGCCTTGCTTTCAGAAAGTCAATGTTAATTATTTGTTGGCCATGTAGAATATAAATTATGTCTATACTCATACTGCCGAACTGGGCCGAATCCGGAGAAAATGAGGGATCCCAGAGTCAGTGAATGTGAGGATACCTGTCACTTCGGAGACTCCGATGGATTGCAAACTCAACGAGGTGGTCATTTTTACAAAGCTGCTGAACTGGGGACTTCGGTTCCCATTAGACCTAGAAATTATCAGGTACCTCCACTTGATAAAAATGTGTCCTAGCCAACTGAGTCTGAACGCCTGGTACTCTCTCCTCGCCTGCATAATGGCATCGAGGTTATCTAAAATCCCTCTTCCCATGGAACAATTTGCCGCTGTGGCAAGCCTATGCAAGAATCATCACATCCCATTCAACCACCACAGCATGGGAAATAACTTCAAAGTGGCAGACGACTTGCTGGAGTCAGAGAAGAATTGGAGAACCCAATTCTTATTCATCAGTGGGTAATGGGAAAATAGGAGGAAGATCAAAGCCAAGACCACCCTAGCATGCTTACTAGTAGAGGGAAGAGTACATGTAAGCTCTTCAAATTTGTTTTTCATGTTCTTCTTTTCACTTCACACATATTCCACTCCTGAATTATTCATTACTTCTTTTTTAGTGTTACCGAAGGATTATACCGGATATCTGGAGGAGGGGCAGACTACATGTGCCAAACTGAATGCATGGGTTGCAGAGCGTTGAGGGAATGCTTTCCACAACTGCTTTACCTCTGTCAATATTAGACATGGGCATATGGGTATGGAACCGAAGAACCGAACAGAACCGAACCGAAATAACGGATTCGGTTCGGTTCCAGTTCCTTATAAATACCCGTACGGTTCCTTATCTTAAATACCCACGGTTCTCGGTTCGGTTTGGTTCAGAACCGAGAACCGAATAGTACCCATAAAGAACCGAATAAGCAATAGTACCTTTGAATATCCATGGTTTTCTGTTCGGTTCCAAACGGTTCTTTTGGTTACAAAGTAACCATTTGGTTCTTTTCGGGTTCAGTTCCAAAGAGTTCTTTTGGTTAGAAAATAACCATTTTGTTCTTTTCGGGGTCAGTTCCAAACAGTTTTTTTGGTTAGAAACTAACAATTTGGTTAGAAAATAACCATTTCGTTCCTTTCGGGTTTGGTTCCAAACGGTTCTTCTGGTTACAAAGTAACCATTTGGTTAGAAAGTAACCACTTGGAACCGAAACCCGAATGTAACCGAACCGAACCGAACTGAATTTTAATCAGTTCCTAAATGGGTACTAGTTTTAAAGAACCGAAAGAACCAAGAACCGAACCGAACCGAACCGAATTTTAATCGGTTCCTAAATGGGTACTAGTTTTAAAGAACCGAAAGAACCAAGAACCGAAAGAACCAAACCGAAGAACCGAATGCCCATACCTAGTCAATATGGTGAGATCTCATCTGTAGAATACCATAGTTCGGAGAGATCTTAGATGGGAATAATTGACCACACCCCTCCTCCAAGTGTCATCCTCAAATGGACAGAAGAGAAAGATGGTAAACTAGTCTTGCCCTCTAGAGCCAAGGCTCCGAGCAAGATGAAGGGAAAGAAGAAAAAAACTGCAACAGAAGCAGTTCGAGCTGCCACAGAGGAGACTGGTTCAGGGAACCAATGAGGGATCGATGCTACCTTTCTCAAGGTGGTTGAAGATGAGACTGATAAGAAGGCAGGAGAACCATAAAATCCACTGAAGCCTCCATGAAGGATCGAAAAAAGGGGGCAAGAAGTGACGAAAGGGAAGCCAAGAAGAAAAAGTAAACCTTATGAGGAGAAATAAATCTTCCCCCTTCGGAGCTTCTTCCTCCACCAGCTCCTGCCGACCCCACCTTGGCAGAGAAAATTCCAATAGATCTGCAACTCGGAGAGGGTACCGGAGGAGGGATTGATGGTGTGGATATTAGAGCCCTTCTAGACATTGGTTTTTACTTCACCGTCTCAAAGAAAGATGACTTTGCTGGTCCTTTCCGTCCTTCAGGCTCTTCCAACATGGTGACCTACAATGGTAAGTCTTTTTCTATTTCCAAAGATCAAGATACGGTGGCCCATTCTCTTCTAAGACATATCTAACCAATGCTCGATCTAGAGAGGCAGGTGAAAAACCAGTCCGCCCTTATCAACACCCTCAACACTGACAAGGAGTCTCTGTCAACCAATCTCCTCAATGCTAATCAGAGCATAAAAGAATTGAAGAAAGATCTTAAAGAATTGAGGAAGGACAAAGAAGATCTGTCAACCAAGCTGGCCACTTCGGAGAATGCTAATACTGAGCTCCAAATTAAGTGCTATGGTTTGGAGAAAGATCTTTCAACCTTAAGGGAGGACATGAAGACCAAAGATGGTGCCATCCATACCTTGTCCGGTGAGAAGACTTCCCTAGAAGATGTTGTGTCTAAGGTAACCAAGGAGAAAGAAAACTTGGAGAAGGAGCAGGAACAGAAAATCCAGGCCATAATTGATAAATACACCAATGGGGTGATAGATTCCTTGGAAGAAAGGTATGTTGAGGTGAAGTATGATATGGTGATGCTTTTCCATGAAACATTTCCGAAGATGACGCTTGGTCCCTTGTGGACATATGTGGAGTACGAAGACATCACGTTCCATACCATGGCAGATGGTGATAAGAAAAACTACTCTAGTGGAATCGACTCTACCACCGATGAAGAGGAAGGAACCAGTGAGAGTTCAAGTGTTGAACTCAGAAATCCCAAAAAAGAGGTGATGCAGGAACATCCGAAGGGAATAAGCCCTGAGGTTTTTAACTATCTTTTGTGTTTTCTTAATTTTGTGAGCTACTAAATTCCTTGGACAGCCAAGGAATTTTTATAATTGTATCTGGTCTGAGTCCGGATAAGTCTTTCACAACACTTAAAGTCCTTGGATGGCCAAGGCATTTTTTGCGTTTTTGTAACGTTATCCGGTTCATACCCGGACAGACTTATCTATTAAATTTTGCTTTGTTCTATGCTTGCTTTCAATTTTAATGGCTAATATTTAAAGAGCTATAATTTTCTTCAAAAATATTTATGATGAGAGTGTTTAATATCTCCGATGACATGTATTTAATGGTCATTGTTCAACCAGATTAATCTGATTTGTTAAAGATCCTCAGTATTAAATTGAAGACTTGAAAAGAATCGTAATCAAACCACATCGAATATTTTAAGAAGCCATCATATTTTATTCAAAAAACCAGACACCTCATTAAAACCTCCTTGCGCCACCAGGGTACGAAAGAGTATGCCCCTAATATTTACATTGACTTTTAACAAGTAAATATTTACACAACTTTTATTCGAGATATAACCTAAGGTGTTCAATATTCCATGGGTGCTTCAAAATTCTTCCATCTTTGTCTTGAAGCCTATATGTCCCAGGCTTAAGCTTTTCAGAGACCTCATAAGGGCCTTCCCAGCTCGGAGCCAACTTACCGAACTACTTTTCCTTAGTATGCAAGAAACTTTTTGTTAAAAAATTATCTCCTGGTTAAAAATCCATTCTCTTGATCTTGGAAGCAAATCTGCTCCTCATCAATCCTTGATAGTGGGTAGTTTTAAGATGGGCTTTGACCCTTCTTTCTTCATTTAAGTCCAACTGACTCCTAATTGCCAACTCATTGACTTGTTCAGAATAGTTTTGGACCCTGTATGATGGTAGGGTTGCTTCTATAAGAGTAATTGTATCCATCCCATACACCAAGGAAAAAGGAGATTCTTGAGTAGTAGCCTTAGGAGTAGTCCGGTATGCCCACAAATACTTCTTATAAATAGCTTTGTCACTTCCCTGCAACCCCTTCTAAATTCTTTTTTAAGACGGACAAAATGGTCCTGTTTGCCACTTCAACTTAGCCATTTTCCCGTGGGTGGAAAGGAGAAGAGAAGCAATGCTGAATTCCCCTGAAGGCACAAAAACTCTCCATATCCTTATTATCAAATTGTGGCCCGTTATTTGTGTTTATCTTTTGTGGAACCCCAAATCTACAACAGATGTTAGACAAGATAAATTTCATAACATCTTTTGAAGTAGTTTATGCCAGGGAGCTGCTTCGATCCATTTTGAGAAATAATCAATGGCTACAATAATAGTCCTGCACCCTCCGGACGCCATTGGTAAAGGCGTAACTAAATCCAGTCCCCAACGAGAAAAAGGCATTGGCTCAGAAACGGACTCCATAGAAACTGTTGGGATATGAATTTTGTTACCATACCTTTGGCATGGGTCACACTTTTTCACCAATTCCTTAGCGTCTTCCATTATGGATGGGCAATAGTATCCGGCTAATAAAACCCTCAGGGTTGGAGCTCTGTAGCGGCAGTATGTTGATCCCTCTCCATCATGTAGTTTGGATAAAACAATTTGGGAATCTTCAGCCCCCAAACAACGCATGAGAGGATTGTTAAACGACTTTTTATTAAGAACCTCTCATATGATCAAGAAACCAAGAGCCTTGTGTTTCATTTTCCTTGCTATAGCTTTCTCCGGAGGCAAAAATTTCATCAGAGATGTAGTGAAGAAGGGGAAATCTCCAATCTTTGGATTGAACTACTTGTACATTCAAGCTCTCTTCCTCTTCCTTGTTCTGATTTGATTGTATGAATGGGAATTCTTGTACATGAATCCATGGGTAGGACTCAGAGTATGTTATAGTTTCCAGGGAATCTGCCAGTGTATTTTTTTATCTAGGAATATGCTCATAGCAAATATTTTTGAAGTTGGCTGCTACTTCTTTAAGAACGAATAAGTATTTGATCAACTGCTCCTTCTTGGCTTCAGACTGGCCTTGAGCATGGTCGATAAGAAGCTGAGAATCACTCATCAATCTAACTCTTTTAGCCCCACATAGAAAAGCTAACTTAAGACCAGCAATAGTTGCTTCATATTCAGACTCATTGTTAGAGGCCCTGAAAGCAAAGCATATAGCCTGGTATAATTTATCACCATATGGAGAGGTTAAAAAAATCCCAGCCCCACAACCCATTGTGCTTGATCCACCATTTGTCCGGACAACCCACTCTTTTTTAGTTTTTTCTTCTTAATCTTGTTTAGAAATTTTGTTCGAATGAAACTCTACCAAAAAATCAGCAACATATTGAGCTTTGATAGCACTTTGTGGAGCGAAATCAATGTCATAATCACCCAACTCTACTTACCACTTGGTAATCATCTTTGATATGTCTTCATTCTGAAGAACATTCTTTAGTGGAAAAGATGTTCGGACGATGATAGAATAAGACTGAAAATACGGCCTCATTTTTCTCGCAACAATCCCTAAGGCTAGTGCCACCTTTTCAAGCTTTAGGTACCTCTTCTCAGCATCTATCAGACTCTTGCTGATGTAGTACACCGGGCGACGATAATTTTCCACCTCTCTTACCAACACTGCACTTATAGCACATTCTGACACATCCAAGTATACATAAAGTGTTGCTCATTAATAGGCTTAAAGAGGGTTTTGGGTGAAGATAAGTGCTTCTTTATTTCATCAAAATCTTGGCTGCATTGTGGAGACCAGTTGAAGTCTTTAGCACCTTTCAAAGTCTAAAAGAACGGGGCCCATTTGTCTGAAGACCATGAAATGAAACGATTTAAAGTAGTCAATCTTCCGGTCAACCTCTGTACTTCTTTAATATTCCGAGGAGGGTCCATCTTTAACAGAGCATCGAGCTGGTCTGGATCAGGCTGTATCCCTTTTTCACTTATTACATAACCTATAAAATTTCCGGACTGCACCCCAAAACACACATTTTTCTGGATTCAGCTTTAAATTAACCTTTATCAAGTTGGCAAAACTTTCTTTAAGATCAGTTAGGTGCAACTCTTCTTCTATGCTTTTAACCATCATATCATCGATGTACACCTCCATATTTTTCCCAATCTGATCAGCAAATGTTTTGTCCACCAGCCTCTGATAAGTAGCCCCAACGTTTTTCAACCCAAAGGGAATCACCTTGTAACAATGGAGACCCCTATCTGTAACAAAGGTAGTGTGATCTTGGTCCTTCGGATCCACCTGTATCTAGTTATACCGAGAGAAAGCATCCATGAAAGACAAAAACTTGTTTCTAGATGTAGAGTCCACAAACTGATCTATCCGAGGGATCAGATAGAGATCTTTTGGGCAAACTCTATTGAGGTCAGTAAAATCGATACACATACGCCATTTCTCATTCTTTTTCTTCATTAACATTGGGTTGGCAGTCCATAAAGGATACTGAGACTCCTTTATGTGCCCCATCTTGGTAAGTCGGTCGACTTTTTGGACTATTACATCAGCTTTCATCTTAGATAAATCTCTCATTTTTTTGCACAGCAGGTGCAACATCGCTCCGGATGGGCAATTTGTGGGATATAACACTTGGAGGCACTCCAGTCACATCAGCATTACACCAAGCAAAAACATATTGTTGATCTACCAAAAAGGACAACAAATTTATGTTTAACTCTGGTGCTATCTTGGAGCCAATTTTAACTATTTTCCTTCAGCTAAATAGTGGGTTTCAACTTCTTCAATCGGTAACAAAACACCAGGGGTCTCTCTGGGGTCATCAATTTCACCCTCACCCTCAGAAGGCCCCAATAACTGTTAATCTTCATTAGCCCGGACTGCCCCCAAAGTTTTAGGAGCAAGTGCAGTTGCATAACATTCTCTTGCTATCTTTTGGCTACTCCGGATAACTCCCACTTGTCCTTGAACTGCATACTTCAAACATTGATAGACTGTTGAAGCCATAGGATGCATCCTAGAGAGCTAGGACCTCCCAAAGACTGCATTATAGTATGTGGAGCAATCTACCACAACGAATAGCACCCTGACCATCTTCTTGAAAGGGCCTTTGCCCAACAGTACCTCCTCCTCAAATTATCCGATTACATCCGCAAAGCTCCATGTGAAGCCCACAATGAATTTGTTCGAACGCTGAATTACTGCCGGATTTTTCATCAGCTTATAAGAACTTAAAAAGAGAATATTGGCTGAGCTTCCAGTGTAAATCGGAATTCGTCTGATGTCGTTGCCCCCAATTGAAGCTCTTATCCCTACAACATCCTCATGAGGCCTAGCTATATTTCTTAAATTGTCTTCATCAAAAAAAATGAAAAGAAAATGAATTTACGACTGATAAGAAGACATGCCTCCCTCTAACTGAGTAGCTAGAGTGTGAACATGTCTCTTCCTTGAAGAAAGAGTTGATACAGTCATAGTGTCCCCCCTCCCTCGAATATAGTAAGTGACTTAAAAAAGCTTATGAGTCTAGACACTATCTTAGTTTGTTCTGTTACGAACCCTACTTTATTCCTGGTTGGATCAGGATCCAAATACTCCGAATCAACATCAAATCTTTTAAGGATCACCATAGCCCATTCAGGAGCAGATGTCCCCGCATTGTTTGTTGAGCCAGTTCGAGGAGCATTGTCAGGCTTGTTCCCACTTCTTCTTTTGACATAGGCACCCAACTTGCCTCTTTCGATGAGATTTTGCACCTCTTTCTTTAAAGCGATGCAGTCTTCGGTGTTATGACCGATATCATGATGATACTGGTAAAAACAAGTATTACGACTTTCCCTGGGAGATTGAAGCACCTCCGGCTTCCGGAAATGAACCTCATCTTTAGCTTTGTCTTAAATGGTTGCCATATTTTATTTTAACTTGGCAAACCACTCCAGTTGGACCCAAGGACCTCATTTATTCCTAGACTGCTGGCTCTGAGCTAGATTTGGGTGGGATTGAGTCTATTTGGCGTTGTTGGACCCCTGTCCGGTTTCTTTGGCCTTGTATCCGGACTGGTTCTGGTTTGGAGCAGCTAGGGTAGACCTCACCTTTCTGTACACCCTAGTCTTCTTAGTTTCATCCACGTTGATTTTCTTTCCCACCTGATTTAGCAAACTTCCCCAGGTCATGGCCTTCTTCCTTGTTACTGAATCAGCTAGATTCCCAGGGTTTAACCCTTGTCTCAAAGAAGTTATTGCTACTTGCTCAAAGCAATCAGCTAACCCATTCTTGGTATTTACGAACCGGATTATATAGTTTTTTAGTGACTCATTTGGCTCTTGGGCACAATGGATAATAGTATCTCTATTGCCCTTAACCTCTTTACTCCCCACAAACAACCTTCGGAAGGCAACCCAAAATGTGTCCAAGTTCCTGATACAACCTTGAGGCAAACTGTTGTACCATTTCAGAGAACTTCCCATAAAAGATTGGGAGAAGGCCCTACATAGAAGTTTGTCATCTTCATCAGAATTCATCATGAAGTTCTTGAACTTCTCTTGATCATTGTCCGAATCTTTAATCCCATCATACTTCTCCATTTTAGTACGGTCAAACCTCTTGGGGAGGTTTCCAAACAGAATCTTGGCAGACAATGGCGATTGTCTCCAATTCCTTGTACGACTAAAGACTGTGTCTTCATTTGGTGTTGCGAAAATACCTGGTTTATCATGGAAAACAAAAGGATCAGTCAGCAGCTGATCCACATGCCTGTGACTATGGCTGTGAGATGACCCTTTGCTCAAATGCGTTTTAAGTCGCCCATGCCTATCTTTTTTTCTTGAATACTTCCTAACTATCTTTTGTTTCTTCCTGGACCACCCCTCATCACTGCTTGATGAAAAATATTTCTCAAGCTCAGCCTCGTTCGAAGAACTGTTGAAGGACTCAGAATCTGAGCTTTCCATCGGCTTGGACCGGTGATACTTCTTGGAACTGACATGAGTCTTTTTTGTACTTAATTGAGTCTTTGCTGATGGATCATTCTCTCTTGGATTGTCAGTATGATGAACGATTGAGGCCTTTGACTTTTCCTTCAAACCTATTTCTTCCTTTTTAATGGCCCTCAACACCTTTATCTTAGCTCTCAACTTATCTTTATGGGTGGTATATTCATTTTTCTCCACAACCACCTCCACCAAAGGTGGTGGAATTACTTGTTCGTTCGGATCCATCCGAACAGGCCTTATTACCGGTTTTGAATGCAAGATTCAGGCCCCGTCTGTTCCCACTATGGTCGCCAATTTGGTGAGGTTTATTTTGAATTGAGGGTAATTTTGTAAAGTGTTTTAGGAAGTGTGTAGAGTATTAAATCTTTAGGGTATTTAGTAGTAAGATATTTGAGCTGTCTGGTTGTATTAAATGTTCATTACCCTCATTAATAAAAGTAGTTGGGGTATTTATACTCTTAATTATGGACTTATGAGCTTCCGGGTCAAATTATGGAACCGGGTCAAGTTTAACGATCCATTTACTTATTAAGTTGATTAGCATATAGCTTAGTCAAAAGGTGTTTAGTCATTTTTTACTTTTGTCCTGTCCAGATAGTTCAGTGGCAAGTTTATGTCTGAATTGCCCTTGTCCGGAAATATCAGTAGGCAGTGATTAAGATATCCGGACTCATCAATTATCCTAATAAACCTCTTGAAAATCCAACTCGGTTTGTTGTGCTACAATGTTATGGTTCTTGAGACTGTTTAAAGTTGCAACTAAATTCTTTTATTTGCAATATACTTCTAACATACACTTGGCCCATTATGAAATTACTAATCTTCCCATGCATATGAAAAATATAGAGATCAGAGTGTATGTCCCTAGATGATGTTCAATATGGAAGAAAAATATATAAATTTTTCCATCTCATCCCATACGCTTATGCTATTGGGTTCATTTTTTAACCCTTTAAAAGACGAAAATATATTTTATTTTTAGTTAATTATTTTTATAAATCCTTAAAACTTTCTGAAGATGAAACCTATAACCCTGAAGTATATATTTGAAAATTTGACCCATAGCTTTATACAATGTATAATAGGTATGTTGAAAGATAAAAGGGAAATACAAATATAAGATCTTCAAAGGTAGCGTGTAATGCTAATATCAATAGGGATAGAGGCAAAAACTTATAAATTATGTGGAAATGATAACGATTTATAAGGGGGAGGCAAGAGAAACCCCTCAAGATGATAATGAAGTGGATAAATATTTGAACTCTTGATTTGAGTTAAATCATTATGATTCCCAAAAGCCTTTTATTATATTAAGGTGGTGGAGTACCAAAGAAGACGAGTTTCTTATTCCTTACAAGTTAGCGAAAGAGATTTTTTTAATAGTTATATCTACAATTGCAAGTGAAGTTGCTTTTACTTAGGCTAGGTTACAATACACGACCAAACAAACAAGATTGATCGGCCATGCACTTGGACTCTTTGTTGCAATCAAGGACTGGACTGCGCTAGATCAAAGAATGCAAGAGAAAGTTTATGAAAAAGAAGAGAATCCAATGGACATCATCGATGAATTTTAAGACGATGTTGCATATGAACTTGAAAAAACATCTTATAGATGAAGTCAAACATGAAGCTTCAAAAAGTGAGTATGAAGATTTCGGATCAAAAGATGAAACTTGGCCAAATGAAGATGAATGGAACTTGTAATAGATTTTGTAATATAGGTAGTTCAATTTATGAACCTTTGTAAAACTCATGGCCCGCAAGATTATGAATCGTGAAAATTTTAATTTAATAAAATTTTATTTTTATCTTTCTATCCCATTATGTAACAGTTTCTCATAATTCTTCTCATATACAATTTATATAATAACGTGTTCATCAAATAATGTTATTTATTATAAACATATTATAAAACTAACTGGTGTGGCTACCGTTACGTGAATCTTATCATGTTCTTCTGATTGTGTTATAGCCATGTGCCTGACGTTATCGTGTGCATGAAAGACGTGTGTTATGTTACCGTATTTTTTTACTGTGCATATCGTTACCACTAAGCAGTGATCCCAAAAATATATACCGTGCCACATCCCGTTTTCCACTCCACTTATTACAATTCATTTTAAATAATATTAGAAGCCTGAGTTGTGGAAAGTGATCGCTCCAAAAATATTTTGAGGAGGTTTTCTGTATAAAATTATATTTAGAGGGACAAAATGTTGTTCAGATTATTTAAACAATATTTTAGAGAGAGAAAGACGTATTTCTAGAGAGAGAGTCAATATAATAATTGCTGAATCATTGATCGATCACCCTTTCCCCAAAAAATGTGGGTTTATTTATTGTACAAATAGTAGGTCCCACAAGCTTAACAATTTCATAATTGTGGTCCTATCCTCAAGTCTATTGTTTGTTTTACATTAGTCATTTTTCTTTACATATTTGACAATTTCTCCTAAGAAAATTTCGTTATCAATAAAACACCCTCATCTTTCCTAGATCTTTAATCTTCCCTTATCAATAGCCCCCTAGTCATTGTGAAATATATTACGCAATAACTGTTGTATACTCTTAACTCCATCGGATTTGGCATAATGCTTTCTCATCGAATTTCTGATGCTACTTTTATTTTAGATTGGTTTTGGAAGATAATTCTTGGTACCAAATCATTCCCACAGACGGCGCCACTGATCGCTCCATAAATCTTTGGATGAGGTTTTATGTATAAAACTATATTTAGAGGGACAAAGTTTTGTTTAGATTACTTAAACAATATTTTAGAGAGAGACAAACGTATTTCTAGAGAGAGATAGTCAATATAATAATTTTTTTAATAATTGATCAATCACTCTTTCCTTAGAAAAAGAGGGGCAATTTATTGTACAAATAGTAGGTCCCACAAGCTTAACCATTTCATAGTTATGATCATATCCTCAGGTTTATTGTTTTCTTTACATTAGTCTTTTTTCTTTACCTAATTGACAATTTCTCTTCATAAACTTTCTTCATCAATAAAACACCCTCATCTTTCCTAGATCTTTAATCTTCCCTTATCAGAAAGGTTAAAGGATAATCTTTCCTATTTTACCCATGTTTTTATTTCTACCATTTTAATTAATGGGTTTACCAAACTAATCTCCACTAATTTACTAAAATCTCAAAAGATGATGATTAATTCTTAATCAGCTAGTTGAGTAAGTAATTGTATTTTTAATTGTTCACTTTATATTATCCATGACTATTTCTACTTGGAACATTCGTGGTCTTAATGATTCTATTAGAAAAAAGACATAACTGAATTCATCTTTAGTGCGTCTTTTCAGAAACAAAGTGAATGTACTAAAGTTGATAATATTATGAGATCTATGCTGTCATTTTGGCATGAACCCTAGTGTTTTCAAAATGAAAAATTACTCATGATACAGGTGTGATTTATCTAGGCTGGATCCGGTTGTTCAAGTTTGGATAGTTTTGTCCAAATATAAATATTGTAACGTAAAATAGCCTAAATATATAATATTAAGGGTACATGATGCAATAATGAGTATATAAGAAGATTAATTGAATAAAAGGGTAGAATAATCTTAAGTGGGTCATCCATGTGGATTTGGGCCCTCCACTTTTACTATATAAAGCAAGAATCTCGTTTTGGAGAAGGGTGAACAATTAATATATTACAACGATGTTTTTGGTATTCTCTCCTCCAAGAGATCGCAAACATTTTTTTTTAATCATTTCAACAACCTATTTGATAAGAAAAAAATCCAATAGTTTCCCTAAGCTCAATCCTATCTCCTCCAAGTTAAGC
Source organism: Limnanthes douglasii subsp. nivea (assembly GCA_036936605.1). Taxonomy (NCBI): domain Eukaryota; kingdom Viridiplantae; phylum Streptophyta; class Magnoliopsida; order Brassicales; family Limnanthaceae; genus Limnanthes; species Limnanthes douglasii. The sequence goes on from JAUPFV010000001.1 coordinate 228,375,199, forward strand.
ATTTTGAATAAATTCAACCCAGTCTCGAGTAATTGAATAAATTCAACTCAGTATCAACAAGCTAGGATTTAATTTAAAGAAAAAATATCTAACATATTAGGTTTAGAGTAATTGAATATTACCAACCTTTATTAATGCTTTAAAAGCCTATTTATAGACACCTTAAGTCCAATGAGCCTAATGGGCCGAATAAATCCATAGGTCGGTGATCTAAGTCCAATTACTCCCAAGTTCATTATTAAAATATTTCTAATTTATTGTGTTTTACTATATGAAGTACATACTAGCTTAATCATTCATTTGTCCGATTTTCTCTACGCATAACCCTCCCCTCGTCAGATAGCCCGCTTAATCCTCATGAATGCTTTCGGAATGAGTAATGTATAAAATCTATTTGGACTCAATCATTTTATCACCTAATACTTCATATGAGCTATATTCATACTGAATATATTCTGAGGAGATTTTGAAATAATTCAAGAATGGGTTCAAATATTCTTGCATGAGCCCTTCGGGGTTCCATCTTTTGGTTATACTTTTGGACACGTGTCATGAATATACTAAATCCACGCCTCTTTTTATTAATGGTAAACCCATTGGAGACAGTTCCACTTCTCCAGAAACAAAAACCATTGGAGACTCTCTACCTTTTCCACCTTCCCTAGTGTTACAGCTAGAGGGCTTGTAAGAAACAGGTTTTTGGACTTATTTTCCCATTAATTCCTTTATTAAAATACACTTTTTGAGAGAGAAACTCAATTCCTAAAGAGAGAACCTTTCCATTCTTTCCACCATTATTTTCATTGTTTGTTATGATCAACCACCAGCATTATTTTTATGATTGCTTTTATGCGTATTTCATAGTTTGAGCCACATTTAAAGGATTTCGAATAGTGGAAGTAACTTTTTCATTGTGTTTTTTAAAAAGTTTACCTTTTTCATGCTTTTACCTTTGTACCTTATTTCCTACATTTCTTTCTTTTAACTATATTAAAGTCTCAACAAGAACATTTGAAGGCTGCTAAGATTACCTTCAGCAAGTTCCTAAGATGGGCTGAGTAGAATTGGTCAAATATTTTTCACAAATGCTTTACTTCGAACAACTTATTTCATATTTATCTTTGATAGATTAATACCAAACATAATATGACATGTGAGCAGCCAACAACTTCTCCTCGCCGATTATTTATACCTAATTGAATCAAAGCTGCCGATGGTAAGTTCATTCTTTCGATAAATACAAGGAATACTATTCATAGGGTGGATAAAAATGATACCAAAGGGCTTGGTTTGAATAAAAATACCTTAAGTATTGTGGAGACAAATCTACCCGAAGATCTGGTGCATGTTGATGAAGAAGTTAATGTCGAGGCTAGTGAAATGGCAAAAGAGCCTCCATCTCTAAAAAGTAAAAATTTAATAATTCAATAACCCAGAAAGATGACAAACCTAGCAGTGATGGAGGGATATACAGGAAAGAAAACGCATACTAGCTTTGAGCTCGTCCATTTAACAACCCAACCCATGCTTCTGATAGAAGTGGGATCACATTCATCCCGAAAGGGTAGTCCTAACAACATGCCTTTAGCTGATCAACTATACATATCAATGGATTCATAAGAACATAGGAAAGAGCTTAGAGGAAATCAAATTTATATTTATATTTTGCTTATCCTTGTATCATCGTGCTTTTTTAAGTTATTGGCATAAGCATAACATTTTGTAGTACTTCATTCAAGTTTTTATAAGCTCAAGGCATTTTGTATTGGGGATTTTATAAACTAATTAGCTTTATTTTATCCCTTTCCTTTAGTGACATAGCGCATTCGGATTTGTCCCCAAGGGGGTAGCCGAGTTGGTTGAGTATGGCATTCTTATAACCAAAAGGTCATGAGTTCGAGTCCCTCTACATACGCTTTCTCGGCTGAGCCTGTCACTTTGTGTGGTTTACCTTCTGGCGTTGGTTTGCAGGCTATCGCGTCAGACTGAGGGTTTACCCTGTGCGCACTAATTGCACTTTGAGTAGCGGCTGCGGGTTCCCTCCGAAAAAAATAGCGCATTCGGATTTTTCTATTCGAAGGTAATTAAAATATTTATTCTGATCGTTCTTTTGAATAAAAGTAACATCTTTAATCCGGTAGATCATCTGTGAAATAACCCATCAAATGTTTTCTCTAGTCCAAAGTAAATAAAGTGTTTATATTTTGGATTATCATCCCTTAAGATTATCAAATAACCAATTCGAATATAATTAGAGTATTTATATTCAAATCATCATCCCTTAGGATTATCAAATAACCCATTCGAAGGTAATTAAATTATTTATATTCGGATCATCATCTCTTAGGATTGTTAAATAACCCATTCGAAGGTAATTAGATTATTTATATTCGGATTATCATCTCTTAGGATTATTAAATAACCCATTCGAAGGTAATTAAATTATTTATAATCGGATCACCATCCATCCTAATCCAATTATTATGACCAACTAATGTTGGAACCTTTTAATTGTGACCAACAAATGTTGGAACCTTTACAATTAAGCAACTATTGTTGGAATTTTTTAATTATGACCAACTAATATTGGAACCTTTACACATCATCAAATATTCTTATTGTTTATACATGTGTTGGATATATTAAGATGGAATAGATTGAGTGCATTAAATGAGGTGCATAAAACCCAATTGAAGCTTGAAGAACCAAATTATAAAGTTATTCAGAAGATGTTCCCATCCAACGATAACTTGGCCTAGTGATTGACATTAAGGGTATTATTAGTATTCAGAGAACATTTCCATAATGGATTTGGTTTAGTTACAAAATGTAAACTTCACCTTCTCGATTCAATACATTTATAATAATTTTATTTTAATATTTCAGTCTACTTTATAGAAGTTTATAATTAAATCACACATCAAAAATTATATTTGATACAATAAAATAAATCTTTGAAAATATTTAGCTTAGGGGAATAAATCAATGAACAAAAATATTGATTTTAAAGAAAGAATCATAAATAATTTTTTTAGATTTAGACGATGAGAATTTGATCATGCATTACCGATTATCTTCTTATTTTCCATTAGAAATCAACATTCAAATTCTCTCTTAAGAATAACAAGTTTATTGAAGAAGGACAAACTCAACATCCTTAAGTATGCGTGCAAACTAAATTTAATATAGTACATTATAGATATTCACAAAGAGAGGAAGATAAAATCTTATTTACTCATTGAATTTATATGAATATTTCTAATAATACATTAAGGCTCTTTATGGTGCAATGATAAAATTTAGTTTTGGATTATGTAACATTGCAGGAGTTCTAACATAACATTTAAATTTTGTGCTGTAACATAAAAATACATGTTTTATTTTATAACGCAAAAAGGAAATATAGAAAAACATTGGAGTTTGTATAATATGAAAGAAAAATCATATTAAGCTTTTTTTTACATTACATAGAGTCAGAACTCTTAATCGATGATTATTATGATAATAGTGAAGATTAATACAATGTGATTCAATTTTAATCTATTAACTAAAGAAACAAGACTATTAAGTTACAAACCCATGTTTGAACTATGATTAACTCAAAAAAATAGTATATAAGATATACAAACGGTTCTACATCAATAAAGTTTTTTTGACATTTTCACGAACCTTCATTTCAGACAAGTAAATTGTTCTTTCAAGACAATTATTACATAAAATCTACACTTTAATATTCTATTTTATTAAATGAATATTAAGATCATGTATTTTCTTGTACATAGTTCAAACAAAAGACTTTATTCATTAAGAATGATAATTGTAAAAGTTAACGGCCTATCTGATATATAGTACCATTGACTTTTAGATATCTATTTAAAAGTGTTATGATTTCACCATATAAATTATGTCTTCAATATCACCATTAAAAATTTGATCTTTGCATCTGTTTCATGAAGGTCAATATCAACATGTCCAACTAGTGCTATAATTATTCAAAATAATTTATTCATAGATACCGGAGAGAAGGTCTGTTAAAATTATTCTCTTAACGATGCGTATAACCTTTTACTACTAAACGTGCTCTATGTATTTCCATATTACCTAAGGAATTTAGTTTCATTTAGAAAACCCACTTAAAATCACTCTCCAGGTAATGGTAAAAATTCTCATACTGTATTATGTTGTGTAAATTTAATTTATTCCTTCATATCGTCAATCCTTATATGAGAATTGATGATTTTCGTAACTTGTTTTTAAGAGGAAAAATTGTGTACAGTTCCAACCCATAACTTTTGAAAATATACTATAAAATTTGAAGGTATATCATTCTTCTTTTCTCTTATGGACCTTCTTAAAGGCACTATTATTTCTTATTTAATTATTTGAGGAGGTAGAGTTTGATACACATGAATAATGTCATTTTATTCTATTTGTGGAAGATTGGAATTAACTTAAGTGTCTTCTTGTTCTAGACTGATCATTTCTATATTATGGTTAAAACTCTCAAGTTGAATATCAATGTTATTTTGTATATTCTCTTTCTCTAACAGTGCAGGAATGATTGGTATTAAATTCCAATATTCTTATATCAGATTATCTTTGTTAGAATTTTTATGAATATTTCAAAATCTTCCTAAAAAAAGTATTTGTTCTTGAATTCTTCTCCTCAAACTCAACATTCTCGAGAAACTTTGTTTCTTTTATTTCAAAAATATTATAAGTGGAAGGATCATTGAACTTACAACTCTGTTAATTTCCAAATATTTTCCTGAGACCTATATACCTTTAACTCAGATGGACACCCCAAATATATGTAGAGGGTTTAAACTAGGCTTGCATACATTCTAAAGCTCATGCGGTGTCTAAACTATTTTTTCAGTGGTAACTCTATCGAGTATGTAAGTTGCACATCTGATGGCTTCCCACCCCCCCCCCCCCCCCCCCCCCCCCCCCGCGTCCCAAAGTGATAATGGTAAAGATTAGTTCTTTATTATACTTCTAACCATATCTTTTCGTGTCCAATTTTGCATCTAAGATACAACATTCATGATGGGAAAACCTAACATATATACGGAGGGACTAGGCCACATTTCTTTAGGTATCTCGCAAATGGTCATTGCCATTGTTCATTCGATGATTCATATATTCCATTTTATTGACCATGATAGTTAGATTGAACGCTTTTAATTACTTTACGTAGTTATTTTTAAACTTTGATCTTAAAACCAATGAACTTGTCTAGTGCCTCATACTTTTCACAAGGAATGTAAATGTACCGAAAATGAGAGGATTCATATGTGAATAATATGAAGTATCGCTTCATGTTCCATGATTCCTTTGAAATCAGTCCATAGTTATCGATATGAAGAAGTTCCAAGACTTATGTCCCTCTATTTTTCCATATAATATAGGGAACCTAATTACCTACAAGAACAAGGTTATCGATCATAACTTTGGATATATGGCATAAGAACTTGTTCCACAGTTTAGATAATTTTTTGACTAAATAATCTTATTCTTTATTACTCGTATGATCATGGCTATATTATGAATATCAACAAAATCTAATAAACATATTTTATAATCCATTATTAAAATACCAATACCAATAACCATACCATTAAAGAAAAGAGTTAACAGATTGTTATATAACCATCATTATACAGAAAGTGGAAAGAAGTCAAGTTCCTTCGACGAGAAGGTATATAAATACCACTTTCTAATTAAAATAAATGCCCGGTAGAAAGTTCTAAAATAAAGTCACATAATTCTAGAACATGGGCACGAGTTATCTTTAGTTGTGAAGATGGACATTTCATCCTCACTTAGCGTCCAACTCCTTATCATACATTAAAAATAAATACAGACATGAGTTATTGCACCAGTGTCAACACACCATGTATTATTTACAACAAGATTACGAATAATTTTTTAACATACCAAAATTGTGAGATTAACTTTACCTTTTATGTAAGACCAAATTTTTTACATTCCTTATTGAAATCTTGTTTCTCTTTGGAAAAGAAACAAGGACCCTGAGTCGATTCCTTTGGTTTATTTTTCTTACTGGTACTAGAGTTACATCCTTTCCCATCAAATTTGTGCTTATAACTTTCCCCATTGTTGGAACTTACCATGTTAAACTCAGTAGACTCTCATTTTAGTCTCTCCTCCTCTTGTGCAGTGTGTGTAATCAGTTCACTAATTGTCTACTTTTGCGGTATGTATCTATAAGTGGACTAAAACTTCTTCTACTTAGCCGAGAGAGAGTAAACTATAAATCATATCACACACTCTTTGAGAGATATCCATTAATTTCCCTTCATCTGGTTCCAATCATATACATCCCTAAAATGTACTCTCTGATAGCACTTTTGCAAACACAGATTCAGGGATTTTTGGTAGTTTACAGGTGTGGCTGAAAAATAATGTGTTATTGTGTTACGTAAATATTAAGTATTGACTGGGTGCAGAATTACGTTCAATTTCGTTGCACAATCAGTCAATGATGTCAGGCTACAAAACTACGTTACTTTGGTTCCATAATTATAAGTAAACAACAAAAACATCTGGAGAACAGGAAGTAGAAGATGTTGTGATCCTCTTCATAATGTTAGCCTGTTCGACCTTGTATTTCTCTGCATCTAGAGATATACTAGCTTCTACAGGAGTGTATTATTTAGAACACCTACACAAAATAAACAACTACAATTGGGCTGAAGCAATCCGTGAAAAGTTGATGAATTCAATAATTGCTTGTCATGAAACTAAACCTGGAAAAGTAGTTCGTTGTGTTGCCCTTTTACTGGTTAGTATATTTCTTTGTTCTATTTTAAATACTATTTAGTAAAAAATGGTATATAAAGTATTGTTAATATATATATCTATTCATCATTAAACACATAACAATATGTGAAAATGATGAAATCGAAGACAAGATACCTATATACTTCAAATGGTTGGATATTGAAAGAAAAACAACATTAGATTTGATTGAAGCCATAACAAAGATAACAGATGAACATGTATATTTATACATTGTTTCTTGTTCTAGTTTCACATTTTACACACACACACACACATACACACACACACACACACACATACACACACACACACACACACATATATATATATATCTATATATATATATATTATAACATTATAACAATTTTGTAGATTCTAAAATAAGAATTGAAACTAACAGAAGAAGAAGAAGGAGAATTTGGAGGAGACTTCCAAATACAAGAAGAAAATAATGATGTTCCTCAACAAGATGATGATGTTCCACCACAGAATTCCGAAAAATTTAACCTCAACGACATAGATGATGGATTGCATTGGGATACGTACCAATACTCAGGTGCAAGAGATTCTACTGATATCGAAAAAACAATAGACCAATACATTTTTCAACCACGTTTAAAAGTTACAAGAACTAAAACGAATTCAAAAACAAAAAGAGAACCAATAAAGAAAGTGGAAAATAAAACTTTACCGAATGAAACTGGTCCTCTAAACAAACAGAAAATGAAAATTCAATATCAGAAATTTCTTAGGAATCTAAAGAGACATGAAAAGAAAATAAACAATAAGTCTCCAATCAGTATTTCTGAAAAATTGTACAATCTCACAACAGAAAACAGAATGTTGAAAAAATTACTAGCAAGAGAAAAGGTAAAAATCTCCATTTTTATCATATTTACAATACGTTCTCCATCTAGCATCAATAATAATATCAGATGTTTCACATCTATCATATTAAATGTAAGTTTCACATCTATCATGTTTACCAAAAGGTTGTGTATCTATCATTTAAGTCACGTTTCACATTCTTCTTGTTGACTAAAGGTTGTGTATCTATCATTTAATTCACGTTTCATACCTATCATTTGTATTCAGGTTCCATATCTATCTTTTTAATTCACGTTTCACATTTATCATATCTATTCATAAATAGTCTCATGAAAAGGTTTCGCATCCATCACGTTTATTTACGTTTCACATCTACAATATTTATTAAGGTTGCGCATCTGTCATCCATCATCTTATATAAAATGTTTCGCATTTTTTATATGACTTATTACTTTGCAGAGAATTAACACCATATCCTCACCCCCAACCCCAGCCATAACACCAACCCCAACCTTAACCCCAGCCCCACCCGAAACACTAGTAAACCCTATCTCTAGCCAAAGTTTTAACTTATCAACAATTGAGAACATAATGAGCTAGAACGTATAAAATTTCAAGAACAAATTAAAGAACTAAAAAGGAAACTCAAGGAAAATTGAAGATCATTACATAAATGAAAGCTTATGTAGAGTTGAATATAAAGGTTAACCTAGAAAAAACACTTCAACTAACTTTGTTGAAACCAAATATAGAGGATGAAGTAAACAAAACTATTGAAAAACAACAAGAAACTTATGCAAGAAAAAAGAGACAGAACGATCAAGCCCAATACTCACCGAATAAAATCTGAAAAAAGTTACATGATTCTGTTATTGGTTTTTGTGTCGAAAACCCTATTGTTGATGTTAATAACCAAGTTATATCATATATAATATAGTGAAAGACAAGGTTCCACCTCCACAAAGAGAGAACGATAAAGTTTATGTGGAACAACATGATCCTACTGATGTTGTTGCTGCTGAAGATGACCATGTTTGGGGTTACACTTGATGTTGTTGCGGTTACATCTAAGGGTATTATTATTGTTCATGCTGATGTTGGGGTTAAAAACCAAAATATTTCCCATGTTGATCTTGTTACATCTACCAGTAGTGATGTTGTGGAAAAAAAGCATGTTACTCATATTGAAGGTAGGGTTGAAAGAAAAATATTTCCCCTGCTAATGTTGATGTTGTTACATCTAACAATATTGATACAATGAAAAATGAGCCTGTTACTCATCTTGAAGTTTGGGTTGAAAAAAAAATGATCACCCTGTTGATGTTGATGCTGTTACATCTAAAGATATTCTTGATGTGGAAAAGGAGCATGTTCCTCCTATTGAAGTGCCGGTTCAAAAGAAAGATGATCCGCATGTCGATGTTACTTTTATGGAAGAACATGATCATGATACTATTGCTGCTTTACATATTGTTATGGAAGAACATGATAAATATACAAATATTGATGTACATAAAGTTGAAGAAACTGTTGCTAAACTATCTGAAGTGACCAAGAATGTTGTTGAAGTAGCCGAAGTAACAAAGAATGTTGTTGTGAACAAAGAGGTGATATTTGATGAGTCCGGATTTTCTCACCACTCACTGAGGGAACCAGACAGGGGCAATTCAGACAAAAGCCACCCACTGAACCATCCGAACAGGAAAAATGTATTAAAAAGTAAATCACGTCATGACTAAGCTAAATGCCTCTCTGCTTAACAACTAATGAGTTTTTGAACTCGACCCAAATTCATAAGTATGACCCGAAAGCCCATGTGGCTCGTAATTAAGGGTATAAATACCCAACCACTTTCATTAATGAGGGTAATGAACTTTTAATACAACGAGGCAGCTCAAATCTCTCATTACAAACTACGCAAATATTAAATACCCTTGAACCATTACAAAACAACTGACTAAATTACCCTCAGACCGAAATTATTCTCACCAATATTAATAACCCAAAATTAAAAAAAAAAACCTATTTTAAAAAACCTATGTATTTGAAGATATATTTTGTTGTGTATAATCTTCTTTTTTCTGCTTAAATACTGTAATATTATCAATATCCATATATATATATATATATATATATATATATATATATATATATATATATTTATATATATTTAATGTCTATACCATATACTTGCATGGTGGTTTGTATAATATATGTGTTTCGCATCTATTGAGAATAACAGGTTTTGCATTTATTATTCAGTCTGCATCATATTTATCTTGTTTTGCAACTATCCATTTCACAGCTGTTTCACATCTAATATGCAGTTTTATTTTTTGTAAAGGACCGGGCTTCTGAAGTCTAACAAATCGAAATGCCTCAAATCAGTAAATTAGACCCAGTAATTGATAGTAAAATTATAAGAATTGAAAAGGATATACAAAAGAGACAAGTAAGTGTATTACCTTTAATCTCGTCTCTAAATTTGCACTATTTTTGCATCTATGATATTGCATTGTCTTCTCATCTATCATATTTTCACTAGTTTCTGATCTATCATAATTGCACAGGTTTCTGATGTATCACATTTCTTTAGGTTTCACATCTAGTTTAGTTTCATTGGTTTCTCAGCTATCACATTTCCTCTGGTTTGGCATCTAGTGTAATTTTCTTGGTTTCTCATCAATTTTTTATCTGAACTTTTTGCATCTATCTCATCTTACAGTTTCATTGGTATCACATTTGTGCAGAAAGAGTTTGATGAAGGGCCTTCGTTTGAACTAAATTTGGATCCTTCTCAACTTCAAATATCTAAAGAGCTACTTAACATGAGAATTACCAAAAAATAATGGTCATTTCCTGCAATTGACATACATGTATACTACAAATTAGAACTTATTGAAAAAGGAGAAATCAATCCTGATCCAACAGTATGGTTATGTCCAGAGGTAGCAGGTTCTAATATTTTTGTTAGTACTTTGATGGAGATAGTAGATGAAGATAAAATCAACTATACCGTAAAAGTTAAATTTACATTTATTTTGTTTACCTTGCTTCCCATTACCTAGATTTCATTATGTATAACTTGTTTCGCATCTATCAAGTCATTATTTTGGTTTGTGATTATTTCCTATCTTCAATTCTAATTAGAGAAGTTTTATGTTTTTGTAATTAATGTAGTTAACCAATCTTTCACCTATTATGTCAAATCAAAATTTAAACTAGTAATTATATTTTCTTAGTTATTTATTAATATGACTTGACAAAACTGGATACTCATGATTACATTGCATTAACTACAAACCCAACCAATAACAACCAACATAACCCAAAAGTAGAATCTCTCACAAGTAGCATATCATTTGTCGCTCTATTTCGCATCTATTAGAAATGTAAACAAAGTGTTTCGCATCTATCATTTGATTTGTAGACAAGGTTTCGTATCTATATTTAATTTTATAATAAATGTTTCGCATCTATCTAGTCATTATTTTTCTTAGAGATTGTTTCTCATCTTCTGATCTAATTATTTTTCATCCAGTTATCTTTTAGAGAAGTATTATGTTTTTGTAATTAATGTACTATACCAATCTCACACCTATTTTGTCAAATTAAAATTCAAACTAGTAACTTAAATTTAATTGTTTATTTACTTATATGATTTGATAAAATTAGATACTCATGAGTACATTGCATTAACTACAAACCTCACGAATATCAACCAAGATACTAATATTGTGAAATCTTCTAACCTTTTCACCTTCTTAAACATTTTAGCTACTCTAATAAAGTTCACTTTATATTTTGAGTTCTCATACACACACAAAACAATTGTTGTTTTGAAAAAAATTATTGTTCAGATGATGACTCAGTTTACAGTGATTTTAGTTCACGTATTCATTCCCTGAAGCAACAAAAAACTAGAAATAAACCACAATAGAGGATTTATCTTCATATTCCTCTGATGAGGTTTTCAGTTCCTTTTGTGATAAACAATATTCTAAAGATGCATTTTCGGAAAATAGTGCAGATTTAAATGAGGATTTTATTGTTGTCCTCTTAAGAAGAAAGAGGAAACGTGACAAGACGGAAGATGAAGATGAAGAGTCTGGAGACAAAAACGAAAAGGAAGATTCCCAAGAACAAGATTCAGAAGAAGATGAATCAAAGAAAGAAGAGTCCAAAAACGACGAAGAAGATTTTGACTGATGGTAATGGGGAGGGTCTCGTTTTACGTTTTGTTGTTTTACTAAGGGTATGATCAAGTTTATGTTTTTTTGGGTGACCCTAATTTTTATCTATTGTAATGACTAAAAAGATTCTGAATTAGAGTCTGAACAAAGAGACTTTGTTTTTTAAGTTTGCTATAAGCTTATCTCTGTTTTATTGAACTTATCATATATTTCGCTTGTTTCATTATGAACTTAAATCCTTTTATTTATCTATTTGTATACATCTTTTAACCCATCTATCAAAACCATATATTTTAGTTATCATAGGTTTTGCATCTATCACCACCAAAAATATAGTTAGTTATGAATTGGTTTAGCAACTGTCAAAATAATGTATTTCGTTATCCTATGTTTCGTACCTATATCAGTATAATATATTTGATTATCCAAGGTTACGCATCGTTCATAATGTTCAAATATGGTTATCCAAGGTTGCGCGTATATCAAACCCATATAATTGGTTTTCAATAGTTTCGCATCTATCATAAACAAATGAATTTCGTTATACAAAATTTCACATCAATCGAAATCAGTAAATTTGTTAATGTTAATATTTGCATCTATCAGGTCCATCTATTTTGGTTGTCAAAGGTTTCGCATCTACCAGATGCATCTATAATAGAATGTTTCACATCTATCAAGTCCATCTATAATAAAATATTTACGATTTAGTTTTATTATGATAAAAAAAATCACAAAAACTAAAATTATCAAAAATGATATTGATCTTACAAAACCTCTACACATGTTCGTCTATTATGATCAGATTTGTCCGAACGTAAGATAACACAAAAACTTACAACCCTTCAACATCCTTGTTTAAGAAATTCATCCATATATTGAATAAACAAAATCTAACTAACAACATATGCGCATCTTTTAAACAGTTAACCATAATATCCTTAAATGTTGTCGATCTACTAGTTAATCAATGCTCAAATTATTTAAAAAATGATAAAGACAGTATCCCAGAGGGCAATCTCGAAATATAGTAGATACAACACTTACCATACCTAAATAACTATCACTAATAAATGGGGTTTCAACATCTCCAAAAACCATAACCAGTTCTCAGTATCTTCAACCGCATGCAACAGAAAAATGCCTGCAACAAATATATAAAAAATATATTATAAATGACTGATTAAAACGGCTTTCACATATACTAATTTACTTATCTCGTACGTATCGCATCTATAATATTAAGGCATATGTGTTCCACATCTATTTCTTTACTAATACATTAAGGTTTTGCATCTCTCATGTTAGTTATAAAAGGTTTCGCATCTAGTTTATTTTACTACATGCCTGGTTACGCAAATTTATATATAACATAAGAAAATAAAATAATATATTCAAATATAAAAAAATAGATAACAAAAACTCACCATTGTTACCATTGTTACCATCTTTAGCTATGGCATGTAGCGACACCTCTTTATATTTCCCTCTTAAAAAAGTTACATCAATAAATAAAACTCGATGACAAGAATTGAAACCACAGAGACAAGAACTGGATGCTACGAAACAACATTTGTAGACATTAGTTTCTAAAGAATACTTCAGTATGTAATCACTGCTGCTATCAAGAATCTTCAATGTTTTAAAATAATTCTTAAGTAGTTTATATGAAGTAGAACTATCTTTATATACAACCGTTTAAATTTCTCTAAAAAAAGCCACAAAATACGGTAAGAAATATCTAAACCATATTCATTTTTAAAAAATTATTTCATGTTTGTCGGTGTAACATCAACTCTCCTCCTAATACAATCACGTATTTCGTTCGCAATCAAATCAGATGACAAATGCTTTCTATTTTCTTTGCTAAAACTAGTCCCCACGTGTATCAGTTTGGACATACTTCTTAATAATAAAAAAGCCAGTAGACCTCTCTTGTTTAGCATAAAATCTCAAAGGACAAACCTTTAAATCATGTTTCGTGCAATAAACAATTATTCTTTGTTTATTGTTATGCAAATATTTAAAAGTAAAATCTTCTTGTAAAGCCAACCGACTAATAGCTAATCTTAAACCTATAGAACCCTCTTTAAAGACTTGTCCAACACCACAAATTTCATTAACCCAACCAACAGTAGCAAGTGTTTTGTTCTTGTGACATATAACATTAACATTAGAAGTTTCACAAGTTTCTCCACAAAAAATATCTTCATTTGAAGCTTCAAATATATTGTAAGAAGTTTCTCTAATATTATCATCAACATCAACATCATCTTCAACTTTATTAGTAACACTTGAAACATCCAAACTATCAACAACTGATACCAAAGAAATTAAATCACCAACACACCCCAAGATAACGTTTTCTAGATGACCAAAACAATATCTTAATTTGAATTTTCCCCAAATTAACGTATCATATCTACTCAAAATAAATTTAAAAATATATTAAAATAAGCAAACACACCAAGATCACAAATTTCAAGCTCTCCATTTAGTTTAAAAATACACAATCTACTACCACACATCATGTACCTGCACTAACAGAAAAAATAAAAAGTTTTTTAATTTATAATTACAGTAAAAAAATACATATCTTTCGTAGCTATCAATAGAAAATAATACACATGTTTCGCAGCTAGCAGTAAATAGGTTTAAAATCCATCAGTATAAGGAATACATATGTTTCCCATCTACTAGTAGAAAACAATACAATGGTTTCGCATATATCTGTAAATATGTTTCGCATCTACAATACAAAAAGAACAATAACGTTTTGCATCTATCAAAAACATGTTTGCATCTATCATTCGAGAACTAACATGTTTCGCAACCACCAGTACGTACAGACACAAAACGTTTCGCATCTCCTTCGTTTTAAACCCATAATTGTTTTACTCGAATAGAAATTTCACAAACTTAAAAATAGATTAAAAATCGACGAAAATCTAAATAGAATACAACAAATAAACTATATTAGCAACATAATATCATATGAATACCAAAAATCAGAAAGAAAACATATATCGAGTACCATAATATTTTGAAATAAAATTCGAGTTACCACAAACACAAATCGATTTAAGTAAACAGATATCTAAAATCAAACTTGAAAAACAAGTAAAAACATAATCAAAATCATACGGAAACAAAAGAAAAACAAAAAATCAAGTAAAAATTTGAAAAATCATATATAATGTAAGGCACTCTTCTATTCACGTAGAGAGAAAATATTATGGAAATAATGTAAAGTATGGATGTTAATTATTTTTATATAATTGGGTGAGATATGAAAGGTAGTAGTTGCTCTTAAATGATAAATATTTAAGTGAAATGAATCTTTTTTGGGTAAGCATGAAAATATAATGCTTAAATTAATAATAGTATACTTTTGGACCCTTCTTTTTTTATTATATATATATATATATATATATATATGAATAATTAACTCGATTCTTTTAAAAGGTTTAAAAACCTTTTGGTAAAATTAGATATGTATTTACTCTTATATATATATATATAAAACTAAATAAATAAATGATTAACTCGATTCTTTTGGTATAATTTAAATAAATAAATAAATAAATAATTAACTCGATTCTTTTGCTATAATTTATATAAATAAATAAATAACTAAATAGTTAACTCGATTTTTTTTTCCGATTTTTTTTGGAATGTTTGTAACCCTTTTAGTAAAGTTCGATACTTATTTAGTTCGTAGATTTTTTTTAGTTTAGTGTTGTCCTATATATTGACTTTTTAAAAAAAAAAATTAAATTAAAACTTTTGGATAAAAAGAGTTTTTTGTGATTTTTTTTTTCAAAATGTATTGGTCCTGTTGCGATAAAAAAGGTATTCATTTCTTTATTTATTAAAAAGTTGAAAAGTATTAAATTTTGTGAAAGAAGATAAAAAAATGTTTTGGTCATTAATAAATGAATATTTTTTACAGCAACAAAGCAAAATAAAAAAATTAAAATGATTATATCTCCGTACCTTTTAAGTTTATAAAATTAGAACAATTATTCGATTATAATTTTTACACAAATTTTAGTTTGCTAGTTGGAACGAGTTTATATATTTAAACTGTGAATAAAAAAGACATCAAAATTTTATTGTTAAGTTATAAAATCAGCTATATAGTTAATCAGTAAAAAGAACTAAAACATATTGAAAATCATTTTATATAATTATAAAATCTAATTAAAGCACATATAACAAAAACAATGGGTGAAATACTCAGTTTACTTCTCTCCGTTATTCTTCTCTTCTACAAATTCCCTCAGGCCTGTATCACCTTCTCAAAGAGCTTTTTTCTTTTTCTTCAAATTCCCTCATGCCTGTATCAACTTCTCAAAAAGCTTTAGTCTCTCTGGGTGATTTGAAGATTTCAGTCGAAATTCCTTATTCAAAAAAGATTTGAAATTTTTTATCCTTGGAGAATGAATTGAAAAAGAGAGTTAGAAGGCCGACTTTGTGTAATCTTGTTCAAATTTCATTTCTAGTCTTGTTTTTGCCCTTGCATTATTTCAATTCTAAGTTCTAATTGCTTGAAAAAGAAATGAGGGAAAATCCATCAAAAACTATAAAATAGAAAAAAAAACTCAATATATAACTGTAATAATAATGATAGTATCAGGTAACAAAACTAGTATCTAATTTTATTTATATTTATAGATTGGGACTCAAAAAGTAAAACTTTCCGTACTAAGTAATTAAAAATTCTGTATAAATTTTGTAAAAAAAAATTCGTTTACTAGATATATATAACAAAAATATATTGTGAAGGTTAATAATGGTGTAGAGAAATAAATAATTTTAAACAACTACTTTATTTTAACTTCATAGAGGTATTTTTTATTAATTAGTTGTCTGAGTTTGAATATTTTGTAAGAAAAATACCAAATGAAGTATTCGTGACTTTTTTTAAGTTCCCTTTTCATTCTACCCTGGTTATATTTCTGTAAATCACGAAAAAAAGTAAACAAGTATTTCTTTTTCTCTTTTTATATTTTGAATAAAAAATGTTGTATGTGAAAGAAACTATTACAAATGTACCATCTACAAAACTTGGGTGCCACAAAATAAATTGCTCTCATGTATTTCAAACTTTCGTGTCCTACACAACAAATTCAAACTCGAATAGAAGTCCAAATTTTCTTAAGTCCGATGCATCGAAATCAAAGTTCAATAAAAGTCCAACATTCTTTGGAACAAATTGGGATACTAATGAAAGTACCAGAACAATATAGTCATAGTGTCCAAGGTAATTCTTAATTACTATATATGATTGTTTATTTATTAATTAATTATTATTATTTTGTTATTGTATTATCAATGAAATAATAAATTTGAGCTCATAGGGTGGGATGAAGAAGAATTGTTTCAATAAGTAAACAAAGAATTATATTATTTGTATATATAATGAACAAACAAATATTGGACATTCAATTTTTTTGTTATTGCAATTATCACTTTGATACTATTTTTAAAATATAATACCTTATTACATTTTTATTATTATATTAAAATGTGAATGTAATTAGCAGCAGTGTTAAGCAAATTTTTATACAATTATTGCTTGACACATTTTTTTATGAATACTGATCGGCATCTATAGATATAGATTTGAATATCAGAAGACTACGTTCATAAAAAGAAAGAAAAAAAAATCATGGTAAATGAGTTTGAAAATAACAACCATAACTATGAAAGAATATATTTAATTTTTCGTATGAAAAATATTCAATTAAAATAAGTTAAGATCATTCAAATATTTAGGACATATCCGGAAAAAAGAAATAAAAAAAAATATAGATTAACATGAACTAATGTTACATAATCCGATAGCATGGGAAACTAAGATATAGAAACATAATCATGATAAATAGGATAAAGCATATCGAGGAAAAAGTAGTCTGTAGTGGGAGAGAGATGTGTAAAAAAAAGAAAACATAAAGTAAATAAATTTATAGAGAAATGGGAATCAACGTGAACTAATGTTAGATGACACGATAGCATGCGAAACTAAAATATAAAAACATAAAACATAATAGATAAGATAAAGCATATCTAGAATAGTATGACAGCAGTGGGAAAGAAATCTTTAAAAGAGAAAACATACAAGTAAATAAATTTATAAAGAAATTACACATGTGAGTTAATCTTAGTGCCGTAGAATTTGAACCGAGGTCCAAGAAAATACAGTAAGAAACCGAATAGGCAATGGTAGGAGGAAAATAGAAAATTATATCATTCCCCTCTTTCAAGGTGTGGTAAATGACCGCGCCTAAGCCAAAATGCCAAAGATGACAGTTTCAAGTAGAAGACCAGTTTCACGTCTCGTAAGCCCAAGATTGCCAACAACGAGTGTTGGATCTGGCATATTTCCATAGAATCTGAGTGAAGCTACCGTCATAGAGGATATGAGAAATAGTTTCAGAGTCTGAATTGCAACAAGATACGATATGGTGGGGTATTTATGTTGGATTTTAATCCTTCTGCTTATTCTTAATGTAGAATTTAATCCGTCTGCTTCTTTAAAATGTAGGATTTAATCCTTTTACTTCTTTAGAATGTTGTATTTAATTCGTATGTTTCTTCTAAATGTAGGATTTAATCCGTCTACTTCTTTAGAATGTAGGATTGTGTTTTAAAAAAATTAATAGAGAAAACAAAGTTTCGTGAAAGGGTTACTTTAATTTTACTTGTATAATATCTTAAATATATATATATATATATATATATATTAAAATAACTAAAATATAAACTGAAAAAACGGTCTTCTAAGAAAACGGTCTTCAATTTACCTTATTCAAACTGCTCTTGTATCAGTTTTTTTGAACTGGTTGTATATTTCAAAGCTTTGCTTGAAATTGCTACTTTACAATGGTTGACTATATAATTTACTCTGAAAATTTAAACCCCAAGTCATAAGATTCTCTCGATTAGAAAGCTTTTCATGGATTGCAAGCCAAAGAATAAAAGCGGGACAGGAAATTTAAACTTATTCCATAGTATGGAACGTTATCAAAGTTGATATTGGGGGAAGTAGAGAGAGAATGAGATTGTTAATCTCCTGAAGATTGATGTAATTCCTTGCTCTCGTCGATCTGATATCAGATGGCCAGTTCCAGTGACCACGTTGATGATATTAAAGATCAATATTTTTCTCGATCCTAGAATATGTAATGATTTTTTTATCATAACTTTTTACCATAAGGGTAGGAATAGCCAAAGATTATACCAGAATGAGGTATCCAATCTAATGCCAACTGTCGCTCTATATAACTACTAGTCATAGGATGATGACGTAAAATGTCGCTCTATATAACTACTAGTCATAGGATGATGACGTAAAATTTTCCTCCAAAACCAAGAGGGAGAGGAACCAAGATCTAAATCTCATAAATTATTATTATTTTTTATTTTTTATCATCTGATCCAATTACACTAGATATAGTATTTGTTATTACTAATTATAGACAATGGATGTTTAAGGAAAGCTTAGCCTAACTCTATTTTTTTAGAACTAGAATCTCAAGGCCGCTCTCCATCATGAGAATGATAACATTGGACAATGAAACCTTAGCCTGAATCCTCATTTCAGGACCCAACCAAAATAAACGACGGAGGAATTGGGATAATTAAATGAATATCCTAGACGGGAGGATAAAAATATACTCGTCCCGTAAATAAGGCTGACTTTATAAGATGGTGCCTACCCGCGTAAAAGAGGTGCTTAAACGTCCAAAATTCAATCCTCGAGTTAATTTTATGTAGAAGAGGACGACAAGACGTATAGGTGAGAAGCTATGTGAGAACAGAACGTCATTAATATTTAATAGGAACGTCACCTTCCTTGTACCCTAAAATTGAGATGAGATCATTAAAGAGAGTAGAAATTGATTGTAAAGAGGATGATTTGACTTTTTGTGCGGATAACTTGGATACTTTACAACAACAAAATTCATTCAAGCCGAATGTTGTCATGACAGAAAATCACAACATCGTTAGCGAAGAAGAAATTGACAATTTTGAGTTTATGGTATTTTCAGTGAAATTGGAAATATCTACCATTACATTTATCATTTAGAATATCGCTTTGCCTTAGGAATTTTCTTCAATGAAAGTTGTCATGAGGGAACCATTTATGATGATGTTATAGTAAGGAGAGGTAATATATTGGATGTTGTAAGTGATCATCTTTTTAGGAAAATTCATCGCAACAAGGATGTCAATGATGAGATTCCAACGAACATTGCCAAAGGCTTCCACCAAGTCAATTTTTCCGACTCTTGAGAGGGGCTCCAAGGTTGAGGGTAACTGTGGTATGACTAGAGGAACGAAGAAACCCATAGTGGCCAAAATATATGGGAAAATATTCATCACAGTGAGAATTAAGACGCGATCAATTTTAGAGAGAATAAGGTTTTTCAATTGTCTATTAATCCAAATGAAATAGAAACTAGTAGAACGGAGGTCACTGAGTTCACATTGGTAGCAACAATTGTTAAATTTATCAATTTTTGAAGACCAATATTCAGTAGAGCCCAAACACTCCACTGTCTTGCAAATAACATTGAAGTCACCAAGGGTGACCTAGGGAATACAATGATTTTGGGCTGCAATGGTTTCAAGATCATTACAGAGAGGGACATACTCTGAAGATTCATTGAAAGCACAAATGGCAGTAAAATGAAAGTTGGAAGGAAAATTGTGACATCTAGCCTTACAATGAATGTGTTGAAGGGGTTTTAGAGAGAGAAGAGACTGAAAATTGCAACTTTTGATGCATGTAGTTAAAATGACCTTATAAAATACATGATTAGAGAAATGGACCACAACATTAAAAAGGAGAAAAAGAGAGGATCTTACTCCATGCTCCTACTTTTTACCGGGGTAAACCAAGGAGTTGAAGGTAGTACCAAACCCTTCATGACAAACTGTTATTAAATCACTATGCAATTCATCACAAAATGGCTCAAGAACAGAACACATATGAAACAAATAACAGTACAAATAGAACACACGATTTAACGTAGTTCGACAATTTTCTACGTCCACGAGCGCGCCAGAGGAAAGTGTTTCACTATGATAGATTAGGATTACAGATTTCATATTGTGTTTTGTGTAGTCCTAATAGTCTATTTATAGGACATAAATAGACTTACTAGAGAATGGGCCTAATTGGCCCATATACACTAATAAGAAAACCATCCATTACATTACAACTTAATGTCAATGATATAAAACTATACCGTCAACCACGGTACACTGTCAAGGCACTATTCGACTAATTCACAACAAATCTTCCCCTTGAGGCGAATATCATTTCTTCACTATCAACAAAGAAACTTTCGAACTGATACTGCGAAACTTTCTGACTCATCAAATACCCATAAGTCATTCACTCTATACTGCGAACACCAATCCAGTTTACGCACTCCCTAAACTTTAAAAATGATACTGCCTTGGTCATTATATCTGCTTGATTATTGTGTGTAGACACTTCGTTCACATCAACAATACCTTTTGATATTTACCTGACACCTATGTGCTTTGTACGCTCATGGTACATCTGGTTCCCTATAAGGTGTATGGCGCTTTGACTGTCACAAAACAATTTTTTAGTAGTCCTATTCAAGCCCAAATCTGCCACCAAACCTTGCAACCATATTTCCTCTTTAACTGCTTTTGTTACCGCCATGTACTCTTCCTCTGTTGTAGACAAAGATACAGTAGCTTGCAATTCTGTTTTCCAAATGATCGCACTACCAGCTAGAGTAAATACATATCTTGTCAGAGATATCCTTTTGTCCATATCACCTGCAAAATCAAAATCAACAAAACCCGTCAATGATCCTGCAATATCATTTAGCGTTTCACCAATATCAGTTTTGTTAAAATTTAAGCCAAAGTTCACAGTATTCTTAAGATACCCAAAAGTATCCACTTTACTTCTTGCGAGTGTTCTTTCCCAGGACATCCCATGTACCTGCGAACTACACTAACCGCATGTGAAATATCAGGACGTGTGCATACCATAGCATACATGATACTACCAACTGCACTTGCATATGGAACCTTCGACATTTGTTCCAACTCAGCATCGTACGTCGCCGCTCCTACCGTAGATAACTTGAAATGAGTAGCAAACGGAATGCTAACTGCCTTAGCATCAAACATGTTGAATCGGTGTAACACTTTCTCAATATAGCTTCGTTGAGACACATATAATGACCGTACACTTCTGTTCATGATAATCTTCATACCAAGAATTTGCTTTGCTCTACCTAGATCCTTCATCTCAAACTCGGCACTAAGCTGCTTCTTTATCTGAAAAATGTGGACATACTACAACAAGTAAATATAAGAATCATCTTATATCTTTTGATGATAAACACAACTATCATATGTTCTCCTCGTGAACCCTTTTGACACCATGAATGTATCAAATTATTTGTAGCATTTCCTAGGTGATTGTTTCAAACCATACAGTAATCTTTTCAGCAGAAAAATGTTTTAATCCATATTAGGTTTGATAAATGCCTCCGGTTGTCTCATGTAGATTTTCTCCTCCAATTCACCATGTAGAAACGCAGTCTTCACATCCAACTGCTCAAGCGCTAAATATTGCAAAACTACTATAGCTAACAAAACTCGAATCGAACTATGCTTCACCACTAGTGAAAACACTTGATTGAAGTCGATTCCTTCATTTTGAGTAAAACCCTTAGCGACTAGTCTTGCCTTGAATCGAGATGCCTCAACCCCTGGATTAGCTTCGTTTTTCTTGAACACCCCTATCTTCTGTCCTTTAGGAAAGTCAAGAAGCTTCCATGTTTGATTCTTATGAAAAGATTCAATCTCTTCCCCCATAGAACCAATCCATCGATCTGCCTCTGAACTTGCTATAGCTTCTCTGTAGCTACTAGATTCCTGCATCTCAACTTCTTCTGCAACTGATAAAGTATATGGGACTAGATTCACATACCTTTTTGGAAGTCTAATATTTCTTCTTTCTCTGCCCAATGGTATGCTTATAAGGTTGTTGTTCTGGTTCGGGCGCATCATCGTCACTATCATCTGATGCTTACGCTTCACCTCCTGATTCTGGATCCATCTCAGAACCAATTATTGGACCTGCTAGGAACTGATTCTACTTCAAGATCCACCGGTTTACTCACAACCGATCCTGATTCGACCATTTCTCATACTTCTTTCTGACTGTCTATAAAAGCAAACTCATTAAAAGTAATGTCTGTACTGATGAGAAAACCTGGATACTTTAGAGAGGTACACCATAACCTATATCCTTTCATTCCAGTAGGATATCCTAGAAATATGCACCTCTTTGCCCTCAGGTGAAGCTTACCATCTCTCGCATGAGCACACGCAGGACAACCGAACAACCTCAAATGTTCATAATCAGCAGACAATCCAGACCAAAACTCAAAAGGAGTTTTACAATCAATAGTCGTTGATGGAGACCGATTCACCAAGTAACACGCTGTATTGATAGCTTCATCCCAAAAATCATTTCCCACACCAAAATGCGAGAGCATACTTCGTGCCTTGTCACAAAGAATTCTATTCATTCTTTCTGCAACTCCATTTTGTTATGGTGTTCTAGAACAAGTGCGATGGTGCACTAGTCCCTCAGCTTCGCACAACTCGTTGAACTCACGATTGCAATTTTCTAACCCATTATATGTCCTAAGACGTTTGATTTTTCTTCATGTTTGCTTCTCAATCATTGTCTTCCATTTGACAAAAGTTGAATATGCCTCATCTTTTGTTTTCAGAAAGTAAACCCACACCATTCTTGAATAATCATCAATCAAACGCATGTAGTATCTCGCTCCGTTCTTTGATGGGGGAATTTTGTTTGGACCCCAAAGATCTGAGTGAATGTAGTACACTGTCCCTTTAGACTTTCTTACAGCAGATTTGCTGAATTTGACTATAGTTTTTTTACCAAACACACCGTGCTCACAAAACCCCAATGATTCTGCTTTGTATCCTTTCACCAAGACGCCAATGCCACAACTTATTTTGATCATGTCTACTTTGGATATTACTCCCTACTGATGCTAATGCAGCATCGCCCGTAACAACACTCCCCTGGAGAATGTAAAGCTCGTCTGGAAAATGTATTTCATGCATACTATTGAGCCTTTTGTCACTTTGATTACACCATCTTCTACACGGTACTTGTAACCCCGAGAGTGTAGAGTCCCAGGAGAAATCAGGTTTCTCTTTAACCCAGGAACATGCCACCACGTCACGTTTCTAACAACCCCGTTAAACATTCTGGTTATGATGTTACCGATACCACCAACAATCAACGAATGATTGTTCCCTAAATAGACAGTCCCTCAATTAGCTTGTAAGTATCGAACCACTGCTTGAACTGACACATGTGATATGTAGCGTCAGTATCGAGTACCCAAGAATATTTCCCAAAGTATGAAGTCACGGAAAATACATCTCATATACCACTATTTTCACTATCGTTGGAATCGTTCAGATTTCCCTTCTTACCATTCAGTTTCAGACAATCTCTCCTATAATAACCTGCTTACCGCATTCGTAATAGTTTGAGTGCTTTACCTTTGACTTGGACCTCCAATTTTTCATTCTTAAAGAACTCGATTTGCTTCTAGATCGTCCCCTAGTTATAAGACCTTCCCCTTCGCTTGATTATCTGGCTGCAACTGTCTCATCTCCTTTGATTTCAGTGCCCCTTTGACGTCTGCTAGCGATAAATTATCTTTACCATACATACTGGTATCTATGAAGTTTTCATAACGATCTCAATACAAACAAAACTTGATCCTCATCCTCAATATTGATATCTATGTTCCCCAAGTCCATTATAATTGATTTAAAATTTTCAAAGTGCTCAGTTATGAACATACCTTCTTTCAATCTGAAATCATACAAACGCTTCTTCAGTTTACTACTGATTTCTCTGAGTGAAGATCTTCTTCCTTCTTTTGTGCGCAGGCAGCAGTCTTCTCACCGCTAATCTCGCAAAGCACATTGTCTTTCACACTCATTAAAATCCAGCACAAAGCCCTTTCTTGAAGATCTTGCTTCTCCTCGTCTATCATCTCTTATGGTAACTTATTCTCCACAACCTTCCACAGCCCTTGTATTACCAATGAAGATTTCAGTTTAATCTTCCGCAATGCAAAGCTAGACCCCCATCAAATTTTTCAATCATGTATTTTTTTTTGTAGACACCATTGTGAAACCCTAATTGCAAAAGCCCTAATTTCACCACGTGGCTCTGATACCAATTTTTTTTATTAAATCACTATGCAATTCATCACAAAATAGCTCCAGCACAGAACACGAATGAAACAAATTACAGTAGAGATAGAACACAGGATTCAACGTGGTTTGAAAATTGTCTACGTCCACGGGCGCCACTAGAGAAAAGTGTTTCACTGTAATAGAAAAGGGTTACAAATTTAAGATTGTGTTTTGTGTAGTCCTAGTAGTCAATTTATAAGGAATAAATAGACTTACTAGACAATGGAGCTAATTGGCTCATGTAGACAAATAAAAAAAACCATCAATACATTAGAACTTACTATCAATCACACAAAATTGTACCACCGAGTATGGTAAGTTGTCAATGTACTAATGTACTATCCGACTCATTCACAGCAAAAAGAAAAAGAGAGGATCATACTCCATGCTCCTATTTTTTAACGGGGTAAACCAAGGAGCAGAAGGTAGAACCAGGCCGCTCATGACAAACCTATTACCCTCCTTGCCACCCATTTCCCTACTCCTTGCCAAACTCAAAAATACAGACCTACACCTAACACGGCTAGTCACACACGAGAACTGACTCTGCTTCACGCTTGAGAGACCGTCACCACTCTCGACATGGCTCCACGCCCCTTTACCGATAACCTGATCCATTCTTGTGAAATCAAGGCTAGGCTCGACACTACTCCAAGGCCAAGAAACAGAAGGGGTATCAAAGCTGCGCCACACGTCGAAACAGAACACCCCAGATCTAGCCGATTATCTCAAGGGGCTTCCAGCTCCATCCTGCCTAACGCTCAAGCAACCATAGCCACGGTTGACACAATACAACTCTGGAAGAACCTGAAATTGTTCCTTGCCAGAGAAAACCAAACTGGCTCGACACTGCAAGAAAAAACAAGAAACATCGGGTCGTTGTAGGCGACACAAATGAATATTTGCAAAGAACAACATAGGTCTTTCGATCTCAAAAACAGACTTCGTAGATAATCACGAAACTGAGAGAAACAGATCTTGAACCAATGCCTAACTGGGGAAGAAAAGGAAAAGAAAAAAGGAATGATGAGACTTTGAGAAGTCTCTGGCAAGCAAAGAAGGTCTGGAAAGTGAAATAAGAAGAATGAAGCTAGCATCAGGATAAACAAAGTGTGGTTAGAAGTAACCTCCATTGGAGGTTAGCACTTGGTTTCGGGTTAGCATTTGGTTTCAGGTCAAGTGACCTTAAACCACCAAAAAATTCTTAATGCACAAAAATAGTCGTTATAGGAAGCTTCTCTGCTTAGTGTTTTAAGTATTCAGCTTTGTTCTCTGTCAAAGGAATATACTCATAAATAGAATTACATAGATTTTCAACATCATGGATATAGTGACAAAATTTGATGGTGGTTTTAATCCGAAAACTCTGAAATTTTATAGAGGTTTTTCTAGCCCCTTTTTATATGGAGCGGAGTTTGGTTAAACTAGTTCTTCTAAATTTGAACCTGATAAAATTTGTTGAGATTTGAAATTCTATAATAAGTTTAAAGTTTTGATAATGATGCTGTAAACTGGTTCAATAAATTGTTTTAATTATTGAAATTGTTTTTAAATTTAAAACTTCTACATTTTATTTTTTGGGTATAATAATAATAATTTAAGATATGTTTATTTTCTATTTCTTACCAAAAATATATATATTTATTAACATGAATATTTTAAGAAGACACAGGTCATGTTTGCAAAAGAATCCAAAAGGTTTGACTAAACCATTTTATTCAAAATTATAAATAATTCTCCAAAAATCATTATAAATCTATTTATTTTTTTTTAGAGAAAATACTTTCATTCTAAAATTTTAAATTTATCGTATTTTAAATCTATCCAAATTCAAAAACAACTCGGTCATAATTAAAACATAATTAAAATGACTTGCTTTTTATATTTGTGTAAATCAAGAGAGAAGTAAACAAATATTAAAAATTATACGGAGGAATTATTTTTCGCTTTTTATATTATGAATAAAAAATCTTGGATATAAAAGGAGCTATTAGTACAAATGTACTACCTACAAAGCGTGCCTCCCAAAAAAATAAAGTGTTCTATGAGTTTCAAATCCAAGCGGTTTATCATAATTTATTACATTATTATAATCATCTTGCCCCATATCATGAAAAGATCATCAAAACAAACTCATTGGTAAACCTGGTTCAATACTTGGTATTTAGGAATTCTTAGTGTCCTATCTAAAACTTTCGAAAATTCTAGTAGATTAAATTATATTTGAAAAAATATCAAAATCATTTCTGATACACTAAATTCGAGAATCCAATGAAAGTCAAATTTTTTGGCTGAGTACAAAATCCAAACTCCAATCTAAATTCAAAAGAGTTTGGAAACTATCCCAAAAGACCTTCTCAAATCTTATATGTTCTAGTATCTAAAAATGGGATATTACCCATTGGTATATGGGACAATCTTTTAGACAAAAATAACTTTGGGTATGTAAAGGGAAAAATAGGTTGTGAGTTGCTTTTTAGAGCTTTAATCTAAATTTTTCTCCACAAATCGTTTTGAATACCAAAACCAAAATTCAAATTAAGAAAGTTTGAAACCATAAAAGCAGTTCAATATTGTTGTCGGTGTTCAAACTCCAGCGAGTGGAGGGATTATTTCGGCAAGAAATCGTGTTTGGTGGCACACTTCATCTGGTAGTGAGCAACTTAACCAGTAAACGTCGAAATACTGTTTGTGAGTATACGACAAAACTGTTTATATATAGTTTATTAAGGTATGTTTCTTGGTTGTTTGAATTACAGACTCCCTATTTAATATCTGCATTTTTGTTTAATCGTGAGACTTAGGTATGCATATTTACCGACCGATAATCGGTTTATTGTTGATAATCGTCGATAAACGGTGTACTATTGGTTTGTTTTTGATTACTTTGTAGAGAAAGTCGCGATATATGTATTGGGTTGTTTTTTTATAGACTTTAGTAGTTGTCGAATGTACTATTTTGTTTCATTTTTCCTGGTTTCGAGTTATGGAACCCTTGTTTGAATTACGCGCAATCTATCCTTTTGCAGAAGGTATATCGCGTCTTTATGAATATGACACTGAAATTGTATTGCAATGGTTTTAGTGTGTAATTGTATCTCGCGTAGATGGATGATTGTAAATCACATCCTTTAATAATAGTTGAATATAAATTGCGATGTGTTTGGGTTATTCTGAACCATAATCGCATCGTGTCTTAAAACCGTTTAAGAAAATCGCGTGGATGTATAATTAGTGCATGTATGTCGTATCAACTAATCAGTTAAAAAATAACTAATTTCATTTTGTTATTGCATGTTGAACTATGGCCAAAGGTTCTTTCTACAGATCTGGTTTAGTCAGCATATTGAATTTGCTACATAAAAACATAGTTATTGAGGAACATACTGAGGCTACGGAGAACACACCATTATGTAACTTTATGAAAGCTTCCTTTATGCTACGCAAAAAGATTTTTCAAATAAGAAGTTTAATAAGGTGATAGAGGAGATTGTGAATAGATATTTTGTGAAGGAAAAGTTGTTTTTGACCTGTGTCAAAGAAGGTGAAACTGACAACGAAAGACGTAAAGCCCTTTTTTGTCTTAAACACGGAACAGAGGAAATGCCTATGAACAAAGTAGGAGAATTAACTGGCCGATTTGCCGATGAAACAGAGAACCAATCTCTACTGATGCAAAAATATTTTTTGAGTCCGAGATCTAGGAAAAGTGAACCGAGAAACCAAAAATCTATTTCGAATGCGAGGATCAAGGTAAAAACTATTTATTTGTATTGTGTTGTTTGAAAATATCCAATAAACTTACCAGTGTCTGTTTTATTACATGAAGCCATAGAGAAAGAAGTAAAGGATGTTGGGGAGGAATCTACAAATGACGTTGTGAAGCTGTTGATACTCTTCATTTGCTTTACCCTCTTTTACTCTGTATCTGGGGATATAATAGGTTGGACTTGGTCTTCTACGTAGAAGACATGCTAAAAATTAACGACTGTGATTGGTATGGAGTAATAGTTAAGAAGCTTAGTAGGTCGATGGACAATTGTTTGAAAAAAAGGGCACCCGATCGCGTTATCGGATGCGTAGCAGTTTTATTTGTGAGTATGAGTTCCTACTGTAGAATGTTTTTTTTTGCTTTAAGAGCGATGTGAGTGTCTATTTTTTGCATCCCTTCATAATGAAGGACACTACATAAGGAAATTATTTTGTAAGGCCCAACATGATATTTGGGTGCTACAAATTATGAGTGCGGGAGTGCAAGGAATCAACGATGGAGATTTTTAAAAGGTCGCAGAAGCACCCTAATGATAAGGTAAAAGATAGTTGTTGTTAGTTTTTACGTATTGCGTGGATGAATTGTAGATGTGGCAATATTTTAATTTTATTATGAGTGGCACTATAGATGAAAATATTTGTAAATTCGCGTGATTTACAATTAACTGAAATATATTATAAATGGCGTGAATAATATAGAAGACGAGACTCGCGGGATACTTATGAGACAAATTGCGTACTGTATTTTTACAGAATTTCAGCTCAAACCTAATTTAAAAAATCGCGTGATAGGATATTAGTAAATCGCTTGATATAACTTAATATATTCCAAATAGTGCTTTTAGTTGGGAGATCATTCTCGCGCGATATGTGACTCACGAATCGCAAAGTGGATTCATAAACAACTACCTTTAAATAAATTAATATATAAATTGCATGATGTTATCTAAGTAAGTCGCTTTATATTGATTGTTAGATACTTACATCGTGTGTTATAGATCTTGGAATGAGAGATAACCTTATGTGAGGCTGAACAAATAGCCTTCGGGTCGAGTGAGATAGGGGAGACTTTGAAGGTTTACAGGCAAGACGTGAACATAGGTCAAACAAACGGAAAAAATCAATTGGCCGAAGAAGTGGCAAGAGGAAAAAGTTTTGTATAAATGCTCAAACAAATGAAATGAAATTTAGGGACCCATTACCTATCTCGGATTATGCTGGTTCTGCAGAGGACTACGATTTACCACTACAGCGTTGGTTGGAATATCAGAAATGTACACCGGATAAAAGAAAGTTAAAACGACAGAATTTTTTTACTGGGGATAGCAGTAAAGAACGCAGTTTCAGTATTCAGATGAAGTAGACGACAGTTTACAAGGCGCGCGCTTGAAACTTTTTATTTAAGAGAATGAAAGATATTATGAAGAAAAGTAGTGGCAATTATAGGTAGTTGGTGGAAAATAAACGCCTTAAGATTTCTCTGGTACGAAAAAATAGACAAGTTATTTATAAGGTTGTTATTATAATCAACATGAATGTGAAATAAGTAAGTGTTAATATTGTATATGTTTTGTTTCCACAAATTGAAGAACTCCAAAGGGAGATAGCATCCTTGACTTTAAAGCTTGAAGAACAAGTTGAAAAGGATGAGGTTGTGAAGGAAGCACTTGAGAAAGTTTGTAGAATGTTATTCTGTTCGGTAGAAGAAGAGTCATTAGAGAAGGTAGTAGAGGTCCCCAAAAGAGTAGATGAGGTTCCTAAAACCAGGGTATATATTTCAAGAAAACATGGTTTTAAAATGATAGAGGTTTAAGGAAAAAATATGAGAAAGAAAGAAATGTTGTAGAGGTTTCTACACCGGAGGATAAAAAAGAAGAGACATACGATAGATCTGAAGTTGAAAAGGACATGGTTTATAAAAAGAATGATAATGGAGCTGATGATGGACCGAACGATGTTATTTTGACATATGGTGAGGGGCAGGAAAATGACAAAGCTTTGTATGTTTTAGTTGTTGATCATTGTAGGCTTGTGCAGACAGATTGCGGAAGAGTTGTACCAACTGAAATGGGGCTATATAAGGTTGAAAAATAAATTGAAGTAACCACACATGAAGCAGTGAAATAGCAGCCGAGGTTCAAGTAGAAAAAGTTGTTGATGTAGCAGTAGGTGAGAACCATGACAGGTAAGTTGAGAAATATGTTGCGGTGAAGCATAATAGTACGGCAATAGTTATTTTTGAGAAGGTTAATGAAGCAACACCACCATAACCAGTTGTTGTGCAGGCTGGTTCAGTAAGAGAGGTGATAAAGCAAGACCAAATAAACGTAACATTGAACTAGGAAATAGAAGACGAGAGTAAACAAGTGGTTGT
This sequence comes from Limnanthes douglasii subsp. nivea, assembly GCA_036936605.1. Classification (NCBI taxonomy): domain Eukaryota; kingdom Viridiplantae; phylum Streptophyta; class Magnoliopsida; order Brassicales; family Limnanthaceae; genus Limnanthes; species Limnanthes douglasii. Next base: position 228,406,495 of record JAUPFV010000001.1, read on the forward strand.
GGAAGAAGATAATAAATTGAAGGAATATGAAAATTGCGTAGAGAGGGGGAGAAGATGTACGAGGTGCTAATGTTCCTAGCCAAAATTCGGACATTAGTTTGGCCGTTAAACCTATTGGAGAGGTAACAAGTGGCATGGTTGAAGATGCTGGATTTACGGATGTCACGGAAGTGAATGTAGTTGGGGTCGAAGAGAGTAGCAACGACGTACCAAAGCTCAGGCAGCAAGGACATGAAGATGTAAGTGGATCTTAAAATCATTAAGATTCAACTTTATATGACTATTTATATGATATGTTTTGTCTTTAAGAAGTCATATTAGGGTTGGCGTGTTTATTTTAAGGATGTTGTTTTTTGGTATATTATTTATTTTGGATAGGTTCTTTGCGGTTTTTTTCTTAAAGTAGATGATGTTTTTGTTGGGTTAACCATTTGGATGTTTATGATATAAATATATTGATATACGGTTGGCAGTTGAAGATATGTTATTTCAATTAAATCACGCAATGACAACCTGAAGGTAGTTGATTTTGTTATTCGTAAGTCGCTATTTTTATAGCATACAAAAGGTATTATCTATTAGTTTCAGGTGTTTTTTCTTATGTCACCAGAATCACATGTGATGAGTTATATACAATGACAATCGCGATATACTAATTGTAAGGGTTATTGTATATTCAAAATCGCATACTTAAACATTTACCTAAAATCGCGTGTCTCCCAGTAAATGTCCCCTATAAGTCTCGCAATTGTTAGTAAATTACCCATAAATCACGTTGTTATTCTATTTATTAAACAAAACGTGTATTAATTATAATAATACAAAACACGTTTCGTTGAAAATTTAGGTTACAATACTTTTGTTAAACCGATAAATGACAAGAACATTAGACTCAAGATATATGTTGAATTGTGACAGTATGTAATGTAAAACAAGCAGGATTAGATGGAGGACTACATCTATGCACACAACGACATAAGAAACAACAACCAAATATTAAATACGTAATGGAATTCGAAAATGCTGTCGAATTATCACAAGAGTCACAACCCAAGTTGGAAATGCAACGCAAAACAAAGGTTGAAGTACTAACACAGAGCGGAAAAGTAGAAGAAGTACAACGAGCATGTTAAGAGGAAGCTGAATATTTTGATCTCCCAATCCTAGATAATGGTTTTCTACTATGTACCCAATCATTTTTTGACGAAGTTGATATGGCGGCGACTATTCACTCGAGCAAAGGAAAAAATATTGGTTGCAATGGATCTAAAAATGATTTAGAGGAGACACCTCTAATGGTAAGCGGATAATTATATTAATAAACATGTAACTAATTGCCTCATTTGATTGTTATGTAACCCAAAGTTCAAGTTTTAAAGTTACTAGATAACAGGTATCCAAATTGGAAGTTAATTACACAAACACAATAGGGAGAAGATAATTACCAACGTTGGGGAATTGAAACATCAACAACAAAGTTAATATCCCTGACTTAATACCACAAGGTGCTTAGAATACAAAGAGAAGAAGATCAAGAAGATTATGAAGTATGGTATTTACCCCAAACAGAATTTTCATTCAGGCTAAGCGTTAGTGTGACTGAGGTAATGGCACTACCGTACGAAGGGGAGGTAGACTTCAAGGTAAAATATAAATGTTGAAATAAGTGAAAATGCGTTTACAACTAGTGTGTTATAGTTCAAAATTCTTTAGTTTGTAGATTATTGATACTTGGATATATAAGATGCTTAAAGAATCAAATTGGAAAGTACCTTTCAAAGGGTTTGATAATAAGTACAATTGTAAATATAACGCTATTCGAATTTCTACGATTGCAACGGTTAATAGAGAAGTTTTAAATAGTTTAAATAGTGACACAAGAATTTATTTATTATACACAGTATTTATTACAGAAACTACTAGCATTGAAAGAATATATGTCACACATTGTTGACGAAGTTTTTGAAAAAATGAGGGAGGACACGTTTATCGCATCTGTTCCTGTAAGCCACGTAAATGAGAAGGGAAAAAACTATTGGATGTTATTGGTTATAGACAATGAGAATGATCTAGCTAATAACTATAATTCGCTACTCTCTGGTAGAAAATTCACTCCAGATATATGTCAAAAAATAGGCAATGCATTGGTAAGTAGTATAAAACGTTATTCCATGATGTTGTATGTAGTATCTTTGTAAATATATGGGAGACTTGTGTTGAACACAAGAGAATCGTGTTGTCATTGCATGAGAATCACCTGTCGCAGTGATCTATATCGTGTGTATAAACAAAAGGGAATCGCGTGTATAACAAGTATCACGTATTGTTTGCAAAGGAAACGCATGACAGTCTCATGTGATTCGGGCCATGCATATGTGGCAATCGCTTCATTTGTATTTATGCAAATTGCGATTTGCGTATAAACTGGTAAATGTATATTATGTGCATACATCGCTTGATGTTGATTAATGAATCCTATTTTTAGAAGCTTTTACCGATCATACAAATAATATTAGCCTCATAATTTTTCTATTTGAGCAGCTGAACTATTGTATGAAGAAAAAATGCATCTGCATGTGAGGAATGGATACAAAGTTAAAGCTGTTAGGCATATTCCGCAACAAAACAAAGATTCACTTGACTGCGGAGTCTTTATTTGTCAATATGTTCAACAAATTATCCAAAATGGGTTTGTACATAAGGAATATAGCAAACATATACCGGCTCTAACACGTGCGCAAATTTTTTATCATTTCCTAAATGATAAATATACTAATCGTTGGATGTTAGATGGTTGATTTTTTTTTTGAATGTAGAACATTATTTTTTGGTTTAAGGGATGTATTCGTATGTAATTCATTTATGATGTGTGATTGGGTGGCATTTTATTGGCAGGACAATGTGGTTTTTGTCTGTAACACCCCATAATATTTGTATCCAACATTTGTATCCATTGGCAGTGTAGAACACTAATCATAATCAATGGGTTAGCCATTACACGATTGTTGAACATTAAAGTGCATTTATTTAGTTACATGATAATGTGGTTTTTGTTAGTAAATCGCGTGCAGTATGGTTAATGTATATAGTAAATCACATTAAGCGCATTTGTGATTGTCTCGCGTTTTCGTCGTATAAAAATTGTACTATCAAATTGTCTACATGGGAATATATAAACTCTTGCTTTCTTTTAGGACTGAATTATATTACCCCACCTAAATTTACACCACCTAAGAATGACCTGCCAAAGTTAGCCACCTACTTTATAGCCCTTATATAAACCTCCAGATGTCTAGTTAGACTTTATAAGAAAACCATATATATTATATAAATAGTTTTACTGCTTTGAGTATGAATTGGAGCATAAATGAAGACCAACACTTGCTTCAAGAGGTGAAGTACATTACGACAACAATTACCGATAAAAACAGTTACCAGACCTCATACCTGTAGTCGTGAAGAAGTTGCCTCGAGGTACAACGAACTAAAATATTACCCTTGCTACGTGTGACTCATTTGTCTCACGTGCTACACGAAGAGGCATCACATATTTGGAAGTGGAAACTTAATTATTAGATATCAAGAGATATGATTGTGTATTTGAAGGACAACATTGCCGAGAAAAAAGATGTGGTCGCCAATTGCTCACTGATTGATGGTAACCGTTGTGGATGATTTCTAATAATAAATTTTACCAAATTTAAAAATGTAAATGTCATTCAAGTAAGAGTGTTGTGAAATTAATTGTTGTATTTGCAACGTTACATTGTTGTGACATATTAGTAAATCTCTTGTAATTTTGTCTAAATCGTGTGATGACATTGGGAATCCTAAAACACCTTATTATCGTATTTTTAATTATCATTCGAGGAGGTTATCCCATTTTATGTAAATCGCATTATGACCATGCGAATCATGAGGAATGTCACGGGCACTTGACATTTTAATTGTAAATCGCGTTAGGTAAATTGCTTACGGCAATCGCGTGATATGTAATGTAATTCAACAAATGAATTGTGTGACACTTAAAACCGTGGACAGATTAATGGCCGTTTAATGTTAGTTAGTCGATATCGCATGGTGATATAATAAATTATATTGAGATCGTGTGAGTATATTATCTAATGCACTTACCATGTAAATTGCGTCAGTACAAAAGTAGGCATTGGTTATCGTGATATGAAATAAAATCGCGTCATAATTAATTGGATGATAAGACAATAGACCGTCTTTTCACAATAGTAATGGGTTTATAAGTTAATTTATTACTGGTTAATTTATTGCTTGATGAGACATGGGTAGATGCATACTCATTACACAAACATTAATTACATATTAGATTAATGATAGATTTTTAAATATAAATGATAGTACGTTATGCAGAGCTATTCAGTTAGTATATCTATTAAACACGTAATCTATCAGTATTAAAAAAACGATTGTGAGAAAATGGACAACTCCTCTCCAAATTCGTTTGGTTACCCATCCTATTCTAGTACATCGGTGTACTCATCAAATGACTCCAAAGATGATTATTCATTATCGGTTTCTTTTGAGGATTATTACGATTCAAGCGAGTCTTGGTCGTTTCCAGAGTACGAATCCGACGAGGACTGGCTTCCCGAATGCAACATAATAAGGAAAAATAAAAAAAAAGATAAGGAGGAAGAAGTCAGACGACGAAGAAGAAGATGAAGAGGATAACTCTTGGGATGCGGATGATGAAGACAGTGATATGGAGACTGACGACGAAGAAGACGATAATGTGGACAAGGAGGAAGATGATGAGGAAGACTCAGAGGAAGAGTCGGAGGATGAGTCAGAGGATGAAGGCGAGGAGAAGTCTTCTGATAATTAGTGAGTATGGAGTTGTGCGTGGTTCAGTTCTTTGGAATTAGAAACGTCTAACCCTTAAATATGTAATATTTTTTTGTTAGGGTTAACTATCTGGGGACTAGTTGGTTCATATTTCAACGCATGTTATTTAAAAAAATGTGATGTTATCCATGTTTAGCTAGTTGCACATCCTTTGTTGTTTGTTGTATTATTCGAATGATGGTACAATCCCGTAAACAGGATAGTTGAACAAGTATCTGGACAAAATATGGAACACAAATATCGTGATTGAGGCCAATGTTATGTCATGACATTGAGAGGTTAAAAATCGCCTAATTTTTTATAATGCAATCAATAAGGTTACCAAGAATCGCGTCTTCTATATGATTGTAGAGCCCACAAGTATAGAATAAAAACACGTTTCTAATTAAGTAAGCAAATGCATGAGATTTACATTGAAATCGCAGGGACTTATAACGTACAACTCGTGTGGTCTAAAAAAAAGCCATGAATCTCATGATGGGAACATTGTTAAATAAATCGTGTGTGCGATTTACGAACTACTAATTTGGTAAATAGCGTTATTCAAACACTCATGCTTTATCCAATATAATACGAATCGATTCATTCAGGAAAAATAACAATCGCATGCTACTTAACAAATTTAGTAAATGAATCGCTACTATAGAAAATGTATCAATGGCAACTGTACAAGAAAAAATATTTTAGGCAAATATTATGCCCTTCTAGGGAAATATAGCGCTAATAGAATCGTGCTTCTTAACAAGGTTGGAATACATCAAAATCGCATAGTTGCAATACTAGTTCCTTAATAAGTCGCGTAGTTAAATCTGGACATCACATGTCCTACTGTTATGTCCTGATTTAAAACAACGGCCAAAACGCAACTAGCTTGATGTTGTTTCTTCTCTAGATGGAATACATTTCTTCTTTGGCCTCCCAGCTTATCTTTTAATGTTAGGAGGAAGAACCAATGGTTCTTCAAATTCATTAGAGGATGATCTTTCACCAAAATTTGTTATTTAAAGTAGACTTATTATATCCCACCGTGTAAAATGGCTCTACCAACAATATTGGATCTTCGTTAACTGAAGTTATTGTCGCTAACACGTGAGGGCATGGAAAACACTCTTGTTGTCATGAACCATATGAACATTTGAAATCAAGCATGTGGACAACCATAACGGGTTCATAAAATACTTCAAAAGAAGCTGCAGAAGACTTACGTACTACCCAAGTTCGGCCAATTATAACAATCTTCTTAAGCTATTTGTCATACTCAGAACATAAGAAACTGTTCCAATTGAGTCCACCCAAATAACGTCTAGAAATTTGAGTCATTAGCATTACTCTAATCTTGTCGATCATTAGAACGATAGGTAGTTTGCATAGCTTTTTAATTTGATTGTTAAAGGATTCAGCCGCAGATGATGTCATTGATCCATACCGCTTGATTTTAATAAATGCCTAAGCGTACTTGTCGGGAGGTAAATGCTTAAGGAATTTCTTTATCTTACCACCGCCCCGACTTAAAAAATCAGAAAGTCTCTCATTAAAACGGTCTACCGTGGGAGCATAAGCACAACGGTTAAACGACTTCAGCATCTTTTTTAAACTCTCGGTTAGTGTGTTCTAGAGCAGCCTTCAAAGTATTAATGAGATGAAATATACAATAAGCATGAAGAAATTTGGGTAAACAGATGAAACAGCGTTAATAATACCAGAATGTCGGTTGAAAATACATGGTATCTGACGGTTTAACAAATGAGGTTTAAGACTCTCCGGAAACAACAGCCAGTTTTCAGAATCTTCATTGCCAAAAATACCGAAAGCAACGGGGAAAATACCTGCAATATAAAAAAAGTATTTTCGAGGTCAACTAGTTGCTAACAAAAATATTCGCATTCTTAGGTTGTATGCTGAGTCCACAGAAATGCTACATGATAGGTTGTCTGATTAGTTCACATGGTTACAGGTGGTTTACAAAATTGCGTCTTAAAATACATTTTACAAAATGAATCGCATATTTACTAAGGTGTATTAATCAAAGTGACCAAATCGCATGATTAGAACTGTTTAATGAATAACTTAAGTCGAGTATTTAGGACGTTTTTGTAAACAAAGTAAGCGAAGAAGCGCAAGCTGGGGAAAAAAGTTACCGATATTTCCATCCTTTGCAACTACGGATAACAAACCCCTCCCCCCATGTTTGTCGGTTCAATGAGTGTCGTCCACATAGAACAATGGTAGGTATGAATGAAGGCCATGAAGGCACGAACCAAATGTTAAAAAGAATCATCTGAAAACGTTACTCAAACCAACCTCCAAATGGAAATCAATAGTAATATCTCGACTTTTTAATCGTTTGAAGTATCCATTCAGCAAGCTAAAAGAAATATTAATATTTCTGAATACTTCCCTCCTTCTCTTCTCTAAACCATTCCACGAGAGACGGTAGGAGATGCATAAACCATAGTCTTGTTTGATAGTTGATTTTATAGTTTTCGCCGTTATGGAATTATATGTCCTAATTGAATCATTTATTTCAATTGCAATCAAATCAGATGTCAAATGCATACTCTTTCATTTAGAAATAACGGGGCTACTTGTATGGTTATGGACATATTTCTTTATCATCATTAAACCGGTGCTGGAATCAATTGATGCATACAGACGCCATCTACAACCATCTGATTCTTTGTTGACACAGTATTATGCATATACTTGAAAGCAAAACCACAGTTTAACGCATATCGACATAACGATAACCTTAGACCTTCAGCACCATCAGGAAACGTCCGGCCAACACCTGTGATAGCTAAAACCCAACCAGTAGTAGAAAGATGTTTTTCTATGTTGTAAATTTAGAAAATAATTACTACTCTCACCAGTAGTTAGTTGATTGCCACAGGGTTCTGCCAAACTTACGCTAGGCTTTTTACGCTTTTCTATCGACCCTGTATCAATTGGTTCTTGTTCTATAACAAAGCTAACGCTTTTCAGACGCTCCACATCAAGGTTTACAATTAAACCCAAAACATTAGTCTCATTACTAAATAGACAGTTGTTTTGATCACCGCACGAGTAGGTAATAGTGTTGTTACCCTTAACAAGATCATCTCATCTGCTTTCAACGTAAGTTTGGAGATTATGAAAGTTTTCAAACTTGGTCAAAGGAACGATTGAGGTCTGGGGGCCAAATTTGAATATACAAACCTTTTGTTTAGACATCTATTGTACACAGCGTAAACACATTTTTTTTTAAAATTATGCAAGTGGCATGAATCACAATATGTATGTCGCGTGAAGTATATACTAAAACGCGATTTCTATTAAAGCATGAATTGTGATATGTATCTCGCGTGAACAACCACTACGCAATTAATCAACGCATGAGGTTTACATTGAAAATCACGGGGTTTTAGTATATACAACTCGCATAAACTGAAACATGAAAATTGTGTGAGCAGAGCTGCAGTACAAAACCTAAATAATGATTAATTACTGAAATCACGACACCATTATGATAAAAAAAAAACCCATCGTCAACCTCAACTTCCGATCCTAAACCTGAAATCTAAAACCCTTATAAACCAGCACAACTAGTAAAATATGAAATCAACTATATATAATTAAGAAACTAACTAACACGAAACCTATAAACATTATCAACTATGTATAACTAAAAAATCAACTTAAGAAACTTAAACTTAAGAAGTTTTTTATTTTAAAAAGCAAAAAATTTAAAGTATGGAAATACCCAGAACTTCAACGGGAACAAGCCACATGAAATACTAAGATATTCAACGATAAAAACAACTAAAAAATTACTTAAAAATTACTTCACGTAGATTGTGAACAAGAAAATGACAATTTTTTTAGTTAAATCCTGATACAGAGGAGAATCAGTTGTTAGTCTTCAGTTCACGATGCTGAAATTTCACAATGAACTATAATCTGGTTGTTACCTGAAAGGACGCCGGTAAAATGGTCGGAGAAAAAGACCAGAAAAAAATACTTTTTATCAAAAACGGAAATTGTTAGGGTAAAAGTAGTTTGGAAACAAATAGTAGGGTATTAAGAAGTTGGTTACTATGATTAAAATGTTTAAAATTTTAAACACAAAAATCAACCAAAAAATAAGGATAGTTATGAGATTAATAAAATATTCGTTATTGTAAAAGAATTAATTTGCTGAAAAAAATATCTAATAGACATAAATTAATTTGGATACTAGATAACAATGTATCAGATATTTAGTGGAACATTTCCTAATACAAAATTCAACTAGGATTCTTCAAAATTGAAACCTCACGATCCATTTCCCATTTTCTAATCCACCCTAACAAATTCAAACTCTCGTAGAAGTCGAAGTTTCTAAGTCTGATGCACCCAACAAATTCAAACTCCAATAGAAGTCCAAATTTCTAAGTCTGATGCACCAAAATCAAACTTCAATGAAAATCCAAAATTCTTTTTCCAACAAATTGGGGATACTGATGGAAGTACCAACAGTATAGTCATAGTGTCGAAGGCAAATTTTAATTACTATATGAATGTTTATCTACGCTTTTGTGTAGGATAAAAGAAAAATTATTTCAATAAAAAACAAGAATTATAATCTTTAAATCTTTGATGCACAAACAAATATTGAACATTCATCGTGGTAAATGAGTTTGAGTATAAACGTATTTGTAAAAAAATATTAAATTAAAATAAATCAGGTCCATATATATATGGATGAAATACATGGAAAAAACATTTAACATGGGCTTATATTACATGATCCGATAACATGAAAAACTAAGATATAAAACATAATAGATAGGATAAAACATCTCTAGTAAAAGGTAGGAAACCAAAAGAAAATAAAATAAATTTATAAAGAAACTACATAGGTAATTGAATTTTGGTACTATAAAATTTGAATCGTAAGTCTGAAGAAATACCGTAAGAAACCGAAGAGCCAATGGTAGGAGGGAAATAAAAGTTTTTTAAATTCCTCTCTTTCCAGGCGTGGTAAATGCCCGTCAGAAGTAAAAATTCGAAAGATGACAGTTTCAAGAGGAAGACCAATTTCACGTCTCGCAAAGCCAAGATTTCTAACAACGAAAGTTAGTCGGGAACCCCGACTTTGATCTAGTACAGTTCCATAGACTCTGAGTGAAGGTATAATCATAGAGGATACGAGTAATAGTTTTAGAGTCCGAATTGCAACAAGATACGATATGGTGAGGTATTTAAACCCCAGCTCATAAGATTCTCTCAACTAAAAAGTTTGTCAGGATTGCAAGCCAAAGAATAAAAGAGTGACGAGTAATGTTAAACTTATTCCAAAGAATAAAAGAGTAACGAAGAATGTTAAACTTGTTCCAACTCATAAGATTCTCTCAGGTAAAAATCTTGTAATTGATTGCAAGACGAAGAATAAAGAATTGAAAATTAAATTATAATTAAATTTATTTACTTTTAAGTGGACCGGACGGGATCGAACCAGACCAATAACAGACCAAACCAAAATCGGATCGAACCAAAATGGACCGAAACGAGACCGAACCGAACTCAGACCGAACCGGAACCAGAACCAAACCAAATCAGATCGAACCGGATCGAACCGAAAACTTAGCGGTTCGGTTCGGTTTCAAAAAATAACACCGAAAGCTTAGCGGTCTAGTCCGATCCGAAGCGATAAGCTTAGCAGTCTGGTCTAGTACCGACAAAACCTGGACCGGACCGGACCGATAACACCCATACTCTCTCCCTAAAGATCTCCCAAAAATCTAAAACTCAATGTTTCACCAAAATCCAAGATTTCATCTCCAAATAACAAACCCACATTCTAATCGATCAACGAAAAATTGTTAAAAGTAAGTTTGTTGTTTTGAAAAGATTAATTTTTATTATAAGTTATTGTTGATTTGGTAGATATTTATTTAGGATTTAGAATTACTCGGTTTTTAAAATAATCAACTTTAGTATGAAATATTAGTATTTTAGAGGTTGATTTCTGGTTTAGTATTGCACTATTTATTGATTTGGTGGATTTAGCTTTCGGAGAATCAGAGTCTGGGTACATTACCATTCGTCGATACAGCTGGTGCAATGTACTTACGCCGACAACATAAATGTATAACACGTCGGCGTTAAACACTGACAGCAGCATCGTGTTACTGGTCTTATCTATGCTGGCAGCGAGTGGCTAAAATGCTAGTCACTCCTAGTGTAGACAATAATGAGAGCTATGCAAGGTTCTTTAAGCTAGCAGCAACAAGTTTTAGCTAGTCGTCGCCAGCGTAGAGTACACTGGCGGCGTAAAACGATGCTGCGAGCGTCTAACGTTGGCATTGTAGTGTATTTAACCTTTCAGCATAGACACATTACACTAGCATCACAGATATGTCTGAATTTTCTTAGATTTTTTTATTGCCTTATTGATATTCTTGTTTTATTTTGTTAATTTTGTCTGGAAATTGTACCAAAAGTCATCATCAAAGATGTATTGTCAAGACTACAGATAAAACCTCTGTGTACATCCAAGTGCATATCAAAACCATGGTCATTTACGGGGTTAGGAAGCCCAAAAACCCACCTGATTTATTTGGTACTTACACAATATCACTCCACTGTTAGCCTAGTTGGTAAAAAACAAAGCAAGGAACTGATAGATCAATTGTTCGAGCCTCAACAATAGGTTAAAATCCTATTAAATGAGATTTCTTTTAATATATAATATTATTTTTATCATATATATGTTTAAATAGATTTTTATTATTTATTTTAGATAAAATTACACCTAAGGTACCTACTAAACTATTTTATTGTCATCTGGTATCCAAGGTTTGATCAATTATCTCTTAATACCCATCTGAACTACCTAATTACCATCTAGTACTTAACATTATTTTAATACCCTAAGTACCCTCACCATTCATGAACAACCACGTAACCAAAATTTCTCTTTCCTACTTTTTATTTTTATTTTATTTTTAAAAGATCTGTATCTTTCAAACCGGAGCTCGAAAAAACTAAATGAAAGTACCATAACTTTTTTTTTAAATGAACAAAACTAGATCCATTGATGATATTTTTTGATTTTTTTAAAAAATAAAATTTCACCAGTAACAACTCTCATGATATCATGAGAATTGTTTAGGAAACACAAAGTTGCAAACCATCCACATCATATCATGAGAATTGTTCAGGAAATCCTGAGAGTTGCAAACAATTCTCATGATATCATGAGGATTGTTCAGGAACCCAGAGTTGCAAACGATTCGCATCATATCATGAGAATTGTTCAGGAAATCCTGAGAGTTGCAAACAATTTGCATCATATCATGAGAATTGTTCAGGAAATCCTGAGAGTTGCAAACAATTCTCATGATATCATGAGAATTGTTCAGGAAACCCAGAGTTGCAAACAATTCGCATCATATCATGAGACTTGTTCAGGAAATCCTGAGAGTTGCAAACAATTCTCATGATATCATGAGAATTGTTTAGGAAATCCTGAGAGTTGCAAACAATTTGCATCATATCATGAGAATTGTTCAGGAAACCCAGAGTTGCAAACAATTTGCATCATATCATGAGAATTGTTCAGGAAATCCTGAGAGTTGCAAACAATTCTCATGATATCATGAGAATTGTTCAGGAAACCCAGAGTTGCAAACAATTCGCATCATATCATGAGAATTGTTCAGGAAATCCTGAGAGTTGCAAACAATTCTCATGATATCATGAGAATTGTTTAGGAAATCCTGAGAGTTGCAAACAATTTGCATCATATCATGAGAATTGTTCAGGAAACCCAGAGTTGCAAACAATTTGCATCATATCATGAGAATTGTTCAGGAAATCCTGAGAGTTGCAAACAATTCTCATGATATCATGAGAATTGTTCAGGAAACCCAGAGTTGCAAACAATTCGCATCATATCATGAGAATTGTTAAGGAAATCCTGAGAGTTGCAAACAATTCACACCATATCATGAGAATTGTACAGGAAATCCTGAGAGTTGCAAACAATTCGCATCATATCATGAGAATTGTTCAGGAAACCCAGAGTTGCAAACAATTCGCATCATATCATGAGAATTGTTCAGGAAATCCTGAGAGTTGCAAACAATTCGCACCATATCATGAGAATTGTGTAGGAAATCCTGAGAGTTGCAAACAATTCTCATGATATCATGAGAATTGTTGAGGAAACCCAGAGTTTCAAACAATTCGCATCATATCATGAGAATTGCATCATGAGAATTGTTGAGGAAACCCAGAGTTGCAAACAATTCGCATCATATCATGAGAATTGCAAACACCTCGAAGTACCAGCGAGTATATTTGGTCGGGGTTTTTTTTGTCCAAATTTCAATTCGAGGTACCAAGTTACATTATCCAAAAAGCGGATACCACTGGGTAATTAAATAGTTGAGAAGGTATTTACTGGTACTTTTCTGTTTATTTTATTCTATATATAATAACATATTTTAATATAAATGTAATTAAATAGTTGAGAAGGTATTTACTGGTACTTTTCTCTTTATTTTGTTCTATATATAATAACATATTTTAATATAAATATATAATTTATTTATTATTATATATAAAATATAAATTTGTATTATTTATTTTTAAAGGTAAAATATAAATCTATATTGAATTTTTATATTTATATATAATAAGAAAATAAATTATATATTTAAATATAAATTTATATAGATTTGATAGTGTTAGTAGGAAAAAATAAGTACAAGATACAATCTTTAAATAACAATTGTTTTTCTACTATCAAATAGAAAATTATAACCACAAGTTGCAAATTATTTTCATGCTTTCTTCTGATTTGCAGCTTCAAACACTAAGGTATACATTATGTCTCTATGTTATTAATACTCAAAATTGAAGATCTGCTACATGTCTTATGTTACTATTAAAAAATAACATTGGATGATCTATGTTTTTTCTTAAGATAAAGAGCTTTAGAGTTCAATTTAAGAGCAAATATACCTGAATAAATCATAATTTTTATTTTGCTTTGCTAAATTTAAATTTTATTATTGATCGAGTTTTTTATGTTTGTAATTATAGGATGCATATATATTTTAAAACAACTCTTAAATATAAAGAAACAAATACAAATGTCTCTAATTTAATGTTGAAGTTAACCGCAAAGAGATAGAATATGAAAAGACTTGCAAACCTTTCTAGGATTATTGTGAATACAAAAAAACATAAAGTCCTCAATTGGATTTATGAGCTTTTGAAGTTGGCTTTGCTTTTACCTGTAGCAACGATAAATGTTGAGCGAGTTTTCTGAAGTTTGAATTATTTGAAGAATATATTGAAAAATAGAATGAGTGATCCATGACTTAATGATAGTTTGGTGACATTTGTGGAAAAATATTAGTAACGCAACTATCCTTTAACATTTTCAAGCTATGAGTAAGAGGAAAGTACAATTGAAATTAACTTAGATTTATGTTTTTATTTTAGTTTTTTTAATCATATTTTAGTTATTCGTGTAACGTATAGGGCAAGTGTTGAGCGAGTTTTCTCAAGTGTGAATTATGTGAAGAATGAATTGTTAAATAAAATGAGCGATCCATGGCTTAATGATTGTTTCGTGATATTTATGGAAAAATAAGTATTTACTACGATTAGTAATGCAACTATCCTTCAACATTTTCAAGCTGTGAGTAGATGAAAGTACAAGTCAAATTAACTTAGATTTATGTTTTATATTAGTTTTTTTAATCATATTTTAGTTATTTGTGTAACTTGTATTATGTTATCATATTTGATATTTTAATATAAACCATATTTGTTATAACCATTTCGTATCTTATTTTAATTTGTTTTGATAATATATATGTTGATTTGATAATAATAAAAAGGTCCATGACACTATTATGTTTCGATCCTGGCTACGCCACTAACCATGACATTCGTTAATATCAAGTTCAAGGTTAGTCAAATTATATTTAAAACAAAGATCTTTGTGCGATAAATTGATTTGGAATCAAAGTGGTACTATAGAGTATTTTGATTAATATATCTCACTTTGGTCATGGATCGGCGTTCAGAACTTCAAAATTTCCAACCAATGAATATTTTAAATTGTTTTCATCATATAACGGTTTAGTTTGCGTTTCTAGCCTAATGAAGTTATGGTGTACTTATGGAACCCATGTAATGGTGTTTGTAAAGAATTACCAGAATACGGATATGTAAAAAAGAATATTGGTTTTGGTTAAGATGGTTCCAAGTATGAGAGAGCTAAATTGTGTCTTTACTCAGACAAGTGAGGATATCCTTGTAAAATCGTAACTTATATTGATAAAGCATCTTTATGATGCCATGATGTTATTGCATGTTGGTGTAGTTTGATCCTAAGGATAACACTATGTCTCATCAGCTTTATACCATATGCAATGGTAGAGATTTGGTGGTTTACAAGGAGACTTTAATCTCACTTTAGTATGTTTTTTTGTTTACTTCTTTACCTTCTAACTTATAATATGTAATGAAAATTTTAATTCTAAACTTAGTATGTTTTTATGTTTAATTTTATGCCTCATGTAATGATAATTTTAATCTCACCTTAGTAAATTTTATGTGTGTTTTTTTAATTTTTACCTGGTGATATCAATAAATGTTGGTTTAAATATTGGGTTAAGTTAGTTGACTAATATATGTTTATTTTGACATTTTGAAGTGCGCACCACCGATGCATGTGTTTGTTTAACTTTTACCCGCTGATATCAATATATGTTGGTTTAAATATTGGATTAAGTTAGTAGACTAATATTTGTTTATTTTGAAATTTCAAAGTTCGCACAACCAATGTATATACATCGGTGGTGGACTATCACACCGTTGGTGTAAAATCTAACCACCGTGAGCGCACTATGATGGTGGAAGTTTAAAAACAAAGCACCATTGGGGAAATAAGACATTGGCAGTGTAAGATTTCAAAACGAGCATTGTTTAGCAATACTGGTGGTGAGGATAATTATCGCCTGAGGGTAGGCTTGTAATTTGTTTGGTGTTTAATAGTAGTATGTGAGTGTTTTATTTTTAGTGTAGAGAGTAGAGAGATAATTAAGCTGGCTGGTAGCAGTTAATTCTCATCACCCACACTTAATGGAGGTGGTTGGGTATTTATACCCTCATATTTGGGCCCTTATGGGGTTTCGGGTCATGTTAAATGGACCTGGGTCATGTTCAAAGACCCATGAGCTCTTAAGTAGGAGAGCAAGTAGCTTAGTCAAGTAGTGTTTAGGTTTTTTAGTACTTTTGTCATAGTTCGAACAGTCTTTTGGGCTAAGTGTTCGAAGTGATCTGTCCGGTCCGAAGAGCTTGGACCGATATGTCCTTGTCCGGGGAGCATGCAGGATTTGGACTCATCAGGAGCCCTTTTTTTAGGTGTTTATGTAAATACTCTTGTCAAAAACCTGAAAAACAGTCCGACATCGGGGTAGTTTTAATCCAGACAGGTCTGTCAATTTGGGCTATGGGTTTATCCGGACTGATAAAGCTTCATGAATTCAAAACGGTTTTTGCCAGAGTTCGTGGGACACGTGTCGCTCTCTGATTGGTTGCTTCAGCCGTTTTTTCACCTTGAATTTCGGACCCACCTTCTTCGAAAAGCAACCTCTTAATTAAAGGTGATGACATCAGCGCCGTCTTTAATCATTACCAATCTTTTCGAATTCTCCTAGGAATCAACTTCTTTTTTCAGATTTACTATAAATACAAACTCACTTTCTACTGTTTTACCATCTCTTTCACATTTACTCTACAAAATTTTCCAAAGCTCTCTCTCTAAAGCAAACACTTTGTTCGATAGTTTATGTTTACAACGAGGAACGCTCTGGTCAAAGGCGGGTGGCTCAACCTTTCTGAGTTAGAGAAGGCTCAAAAAGTCGAAAGAGAAAGACGAATTGCGGCAGGGTTACCCACTTCGCCTGTCGATAGACCAATCACCTCTGCCACAGAGTCAGATCAAGGCTCTTCTTCTTCTAAAGACATTAAGCCTAGAAAACTATTTCAAACCAACCTTTCCCCCATCATCTCTGGTTCCTCAGTTCAGGAATCGGAGCCTACTGTCGAACCAGGAGTAACAGCTACTAGCCTCAAAAAACCCTCACCCTTCATAGCTATGGGGTCGGATACGGAGCACTCCCCTGAGAAGCTAGTCGATAGGAAGAAAGGCCGGTTAGTTAGAGGCCAAGGGTCTAAAAACACTCCCTCAAAGTCGGGGGCAAAAGACAGTAGCACCGGGTCATAGGTGCCTATTAGAGCACCCAGAGATAGGTTTTCCGGTCTGGAGGGCACCAGTTCAAGTCTCTAAAGAGAAGCACCCGCTACGGATCTCTACCGGAGGCCAGAAACCAACAGAACACAGAAGCCCAGCAGTCCGGAGACAAGGCTGAGTCGAACTTGAACCCTCCCCCCACTACAGCTGCTGAAATCCCTTCAACAAATATGGAGGAAATAATGGAGGACTCTGTTGAAGTGGCTCCGTTTGAGTCGGAGCCCTCCGGTCAGACTAGTAGTGCAATAGTTGCCACAAGGACAAAGGCAAAGAAAAACTGTATTTGAGGCATCCGGATCTGCCGGAGAGCCTCGAGGGAAGAGTGGGGCCTTGTTTTCACAAGGTCATCGTTAATTACCTCCTCTCCTTGCAAAAAATCAACTACGCATTCATCCACACCGCGGAGCTGGGCAGGATGCGTACGAAGTGGGGCATACCAGAGAATGTGAAGATCAGGATTCATGTACACCCAGAGACTCCTATGGACTGCAAGTTGAGTGAAGTAACTGGGGGCTCAGATTCCCATTGGACCCAGAGATCGTCAGATACTTTCATCTGATAAAACTCTGTTCGAGCCAACTGAGCCCCAACGCCTGGTATACCCTCATGTCTTGCATCATGGCATCAAGGCTGTCCGGGATCCCTCTGCCAATGGATGAATTTGCTGCAGTGGCCAGCCTTTGTAGAAACCACCACATCCCCTTTTACCATTTTAACATGGGGGATGATTTCAAGGTTGTTGATGATTTGCTGGAGGCGGAGAGGAATTGGAGGACTCAGTTCCTATTTGTTAGTGGTGCTTGGGAGAATGGACAGAAGATCAAATCCGGAGTGAACCCAAGCCTCCTCAGAAGCAGGTGGAGGAGTGACCGTAAGTCTTCCACTTTATACTTTTGTTTCTTTCTCTTTTTTTTTAAAGTAGTTCGAACTAATGGGTCTCACTTTTGCCTTGGCAGTACTGCCCAAGGAGTTTAATGGCTACCTGAAAGCCGGGCAGGTTACTTGTGGCAAGATTAATGCCTGGGCTGCTGAGAGGTGGGGGAACCGGTTTCATGCTGCATTTACCGGAGGCAATTTGGCAAGGTCTCACTTGTGGAACACCACAGGTCGGAGAGACTTGACTTGGGATGAGCTCACTACTCAGCCTCCTCCGGATGTTGTGCTTAAGAGGACTCATGAACTGGACGGGACACTCTTCTTGCCAGGCCGGGCCAAATCCCCGAGCAAGATGAAAGGCAAGAAGAAAAAGGGCAAGAAGGTGGTAGGTGGTGCTAACCATGCTGATGCAGAGAAGGATGTTCCAACAGACCCGGAGGGGCCAGCCCAGAGCCAAATTGATGCTGCTCTCTTAGAAGTGGTGGAGCAAGAGACTGAAAAACAAGAAGCGAACCTCCAAGGGCTTCCAAGAGAAATCGTAAACAGGGAAGCGAAGGCACAGACCGGGAGGCCAAGAAGAAGAAAACTTCTAAGGGAGACGAGCTTTCTCTCCGGGCTCCGGAGCCTTCTTTCCAGGCTGATCCAACGCACGCCGAGGAGATTCCGGGTGACTTTCATACCGATGAGGTTGAGGGGGAGATATCAACATTGATGGAGTATCACCGGTCTTGGTGAGCTTGGTAAATACTTCCTCAATCTTCCCAGAGATGACTTTGCCGGGCCTTACCTTCCTCCGAGTACCTCCAACACGGTCACTTTTAATGGTAAGACCTTTATCGTTTCTAGTGAAAGGGATGCCATAGCCCACTCCTTGTTAAGCAACGTTCAGCCTGTACTAGTGTTGGAAAAACAAGTCCGAAATCAGGCAGACATTATTAAAGATCTTAAGTCTTACAAGGAGAAGCTGTCCGACGACCTTCGCACTGCCACTTCAAATGCTGCCATTTTAAAGGAAGAAAATAAGGAGTTGAAGAGAAACCAAGAGGCAAGCACCACAAAAGTCACCACTTTAGAAGGCACCATCACAGAGCTCCGGGAGAAGCTGTCTGGTCTGGAGAAAGACCTTACCACCTCGAAGGGAAAATCCAAAGCCAATGATCAAATCATCACCAACTTGACCAATGATAAAATTTCTCTTAAGAATACAGTGTCCAAGGCTGCCAAAGAGAAAGCTACTTTGCTAAAGGAGCAGGAGGCCAAGATTCAAGCCAAGATTGACGCTTATGCCAACCAGGTGATCGACTCCTAGGAGGATATGTACGCCAAGGTAAGGTCTGCCATGGTTCTACTCTTCCATGAGAAATTTCCGAAGAGGAACCTAGGGGACTTGTGGCTTTATGTAGACGATGATGACCTTCCACACCATACAATGGCCAAAGGCGACCAGTACGGAGTCTCCAGTGCATCCTCATCTGATGACAAAGAGAAGACCGAGGAGAACCCAGACAAAGAGGAAGATGATCCCAAGGGAAAGAGGAAGGTAGATGAAGGTGAGCCATCTTCAAAGGCTCAACCTTAACTTATGATTTACTCTTTTTTTTACTTTCTATCCAGACTAAAGTCCTTGGAAGGCCAATGCATTCTATCTGACCGGATAGGTTTTTTTTTCTATTCTGACCATTTAAAAGTCCTTGGAAGGCCAAGGCACTTAAAATTATTTCAATGAATATTTCTGTTATGTACAACTATCATTTTCTTTCATTGTTTGTTCTAATTTTGATGGCTAGAGTTTAAATAGCTTTTAGTTATTTCATAGTGAGAGTGTTTAAGTTCTCCGGCTAGAGTTTAAATAGCCCTTAGTTATTTCATAATGAGAGTGTTTAAGTTCTCCGGCTAGAGTTTAAATAGCCCCTAGTTATTTCAATTTGGACAGTGTGACAAAGGACAAAACTTAAAACACTTGGGAAATTTTTTAAAAAGGCATCAAATTTTATTCAAAAGCCCGGACACCTCATTAAAACCTCCCCGTGCCACCAAGGAGGAAAGAGTATGCCCCCAAAAATTTCAATGGATGTTTAAACAAGTAAATATTTACACAAATGCTACTCTAAGTACATCCGGAGATGCTCGATATTCCAAGGATGAGTCAAAACTCTTCCATCTTTGTCTTCCAACCAGTATGTTTCAGGTTTAATTTTTTCAACAACCATATACGGACCTTCCCAAGTTGGGGCCAACTTTCCGAACAACTTTTCTTTAGTGTGTAAGAAGACTTTCCTTAATACCTTGTCTCTTGGTTGGAAATCTCTTCTTTTAACTTTGGAAGCAAACCTGCTTCTCATCAAGCCCTGATAGTGTGCAACTCTAAGGTGAGCTTTAACTCGTCTTTCTTCTATCAAATCAAGCTGACCTCTGATTTCCACCTTGTTAGCATGTTCGGAGAAGTTGTGAACACGAAATGACGGGAGAGTTGCTTCTATGGGAGCTACTGCATCCATCCCATAGACCTCTTGTAAATAACTAGGCCACTTCCCAGCAGCCCCTTCCAAATTCTTCTTTAAACCGGACAGTAAAGTTCTATTAGCCACTTCAACTTGCCCATTTGCTTGTGGGTGAAAAGGCGAAGAGAAACAATGGTGTATACCCCTTGAGGCACAGAAGCTCTGCATTTCCCTATTGTCGAACTGTGGCCCATTGTCTGTTGTTATCTTTGGTAGGACGCCAAATCTGCAACAGATGTTGGATAGAATGAATTTTATAACAACTTTTGATGTTGTCCCTGCTAGAGGGGCTGCTTCAATCCACTTCGAAAAGTAGTCTATGGCCACAATTATAGTTTTGCGTCCTCCGGACGCCATAGGGAGAGGCCCTACTAAATCCAATCCCCATCGAGCAAAAGGAATAGGCTCAGAAATTGACTCTAAAGGAATGGCTGGGACATGAATTTCATTGCTGTACCTCTGGCATGGGTCACACCTTCTTACCAATTCCTTCGCATCTTTCATGATAGATGGCCAATAGTAACCGGACAATAAAACTCTTCTTGGTAAAGCCCTGAATCCACAATGGGTTGATCCCTCACCATCATGCAATTCGGAGAGGACTACTTGAGATTCTTCATCCCCCAAACAGCGCATGAGAGGTTTACTGTAAGATTTTTTATACAACATTTCTCTCAATATGATGAAACCACGAGCCTTGTGTTTTAATGTTCTGGCCAGTGACTTATCTGGAGGTACGACACCATCGGAGAGATATTGCAGGAGAGAAACCTCCAGTCTTGAGGTTGTTTCACTTGCACTTCAAAAATTTCCTCTTCTTTACCCTTACTAAGTTGAATGGAGGGGCTTTCCAGCACATGGATCCATGGATATGACTCCGTATATGCTATGGTTGCTAATGAGTCTGCTAGCTCATTTTCTGCCCGGGGTATGTGCTCATAAATAACACTTTTAGCCTTAGATTGGCCTTGGGCATGGTGGACCAGAAGCTGGGAATCACTTAGTAGCTTGACCTTTTTAGCCCCACAAATGTAGGCTAACTTTAAACCAGCTATAGCTGCTTCGTATTCGGACTCATTATTAGATGCTCTGAAAGCAAAGCAAATAGCCTGGTACATTTTGTCTCTATATGGAGAAGTTAAACACACTCATGCACCACATCCCATAGTGCTAGATCCACCATCTGTTCGGACGACCCATACCTTTTTATCTTTTATATCAGTAGTTTGCTCTGAATCCTTGTCGGAGTGGAATTCAACCAAAAAGTCTGCCACAGCTTGGGCCTTGACTGCTGTTCGAGGAGCAAAGTCTATGTCGAAGTCCCCCAACTCTACTGACCACTTAGTCATCATGCTTGAAATGTATGCCTTTTGGAGGACATTCTTTAGGGGAAAAGAAGTCCGGACAATGATGTGATGAGCCTGGAAATAAGGCCTCATCTTCCTGGCAGCTATCACCAAGGCTAATCCTAATTTTTCGAGTTTCAAGTAACGCCTTTTTGCATCTATTAAACTTTTGCTGATGTAGTACACTGGATGGGGATGACCATCGACCTCTCTCACCAATACAACACTGATGGCACAACTTGAAACTGCCAAATATACGAAGAGTGTCTCCCCATCAACTGGTTTAAACAAAGTTTTAGGGGAGGACAGGTGCTTCTTGATCTCATTGAAAGCCTCATCACACTGTGGGGTCCAATCGAATCCCTTTGCACCCTTCAAGGTTTGAAAGAAAGGGGCACACCTGTCCGAAGACCTTGAGATAAATCTGTTTAAGGCAGCTAATCTCCTCGTTAACCGCTGTACTTCTTTAATATTTCGAGGAGGCTCCATTTGGAACAGAGCATTGAGCTGGTCCGGATCGGGATGTATTCCATGCTCACTTTTGACATAGCCTAGAAACTTTCCGGACTGCACTCCGAACACACATTTTTCTGGGTTTAACTTCAAATTTACTTTCACCAAGTTGGCAAAAGTTTCTTGGAGATCAGACAAGTGTAATTTCTCGTCCACACTCTTCACCATCATGTCATCAATGTATACTTCCATATTTCTTCCAATCTGACCAGCAAAAGCCTTGTTTACTAACTTCTGATAAGTAGCCCCAGCATTTTTCAACCCAAACGGCATTACCTTATAGCAATGGAGACCTCTGTGAGTGACAAATGTGGTATGCTCTTGATCCTTCGGATGCACTTGAATTTGATTGTGTCCGGAGAAGGCATCCATAAAGGAAAGCAACTTGTTCCCAGAGGTGGAGTCTACTAACTGATCACTCCAGGGGACCGGATACAAATCTTTTGGGCAAGCTCTATTGAGATCTGTGAAGTCAATGCACATGCGCCACATGCCATTTTTCTTCTTTACCAGAACCGGATTGGGAGTCCACAAAGGATACTGAGATTCCTTGATGTGCCCCATCTTTGTGAGCCTGTCAACCTCTTGCACAATGACATCAGCCTTCTCCTTAGAAAAAGCTCTTCTCTTTTGAACCACTGGTGCTACGCCTCTCCGGACGGATAGGTGATGTGATATCACTTCTGCTGGAATCCCAGTAACATCAGCATTGCACCAAGAAAAAACGTGCTGATGATTCTTCAAAAACTTTAACATTTCATTTTTCAGATTGGGTGGCATTTTGGAGCATATCTTAACACTTCTTCCTTCTTCCAAACAGTGTGTCTATACCTCTTCGACCGGTATCAACACTCTAGGGGTCTCTTTGGGGTCATCAATTTCACCCTCACCCCTAGAAAGCCCCTCAAACTGCTATTGCTTGTTGATGCGTACTGCCCCCATCGTCCGGGGTGCTAGAGCAGTAGCATAACACTCTCTTGCAATCTTTTGACTGCTTCGGACGACTCCAACCTGTCCCTGAACAGCATATTTCAAGCACTGGTGGACTGTCGAAGCCACTGCATGCATCTTAGAGAGCTAAGACCTCCCTAGAATAGCATTATAGCAAGTGGGACAATCCACCACAATAAAGAGTATTCTGACCATTTTCTTGAAAGCGCCCTTGCCCAATAAAACTTCCTCTTCGAATTCTCCGATCACATCTGCTGAGCTGCCTGTAAAGCCCACAATTGATCTGTCCGAACTCTGAATTACAACTGGATTTTTCATTCTCTTGTATGTGGCTAGGAAAAGGATATTGCCTGAGCTTCCAGTATCCACCAAAATGCGTCTTATGTCGTTGCCCCCAATAGATGCTCCTATGACAACAACATCCTCATGAGGGCCAGCAATATCTCTTAAATCATCTTCATCAAAAATAATGAAGGGGAATGAATTTTGTGACTGATAGGAAGTCATGCCTCCTTCTAGCTGGGAGGCTAAAGTATGAACGTGCCTCTTCCTCGAAGAAGCAGTAGGAGCTGTCATAGTGTTCCCTCCGAAAATTGTAAGTGACTCAAAAAACTTAATGAGTCCGGAGACCGACCTAGAACATTCCTCGATTGTACCCACTCTGTTTCGAGTTGGATCAGGATCAAAGTACTCAGATTCCACATCAAACCTCTCAATTATAACCATGGCTCCCTACGGAGCAGCATTACTTGGACCAACCCGGTGAGTGTTGTCAGGCCTGTTGCCTCCTCTTCTTTTGACGTAAGCCCCCAACTTTCCCCTCTCAATCAAGTTCTGAACTTCTTGTTTCAACGCTATGCAGTCATCAGTGGTATGACCAATATCATTGTGATATTGGCAAAAAGAGTTATTGCGATGTTCTCTGGGAGACTGCAATGTGGCTGGTCTCCGATAATGCACCTCGTCCTTTGTTTTATAAAAAATGGTGGCCATACTTTCTTTTAATTCTGCGAACCACTCCGGTTGGACCCACGGCCCTCTCTTGTTTCTGGATTGCTAACTCTGAGCAGGAGCAGCTGGCTGAGACTGAGCTTTTCCCCTACCATGCCCCTGTCCGGTCTCTCTTGCTTTGTTCCCGGACTGATTCTGATGGGGATTTGGTGCCACCGGGGTAGACCTCACTTCCCTGTGCACCCTGGTTTTCTTCGTTTCATCAACATTTATTTGTTTTCCAACCTGATTCAGCAACCCTCCCCATGTCATGGCCTTCTTTCCGGTCACTGAATCAGCTAGATTGCCTAGGTTCAAACCATGTCTTAGGGATGCTATTGCTACCTGTTCGAAGCAATCAGCCAACCCATTCTTGGTATTCACAAAACGGCTTATATATTCTTTCAAGGACTCATTTGGTTCTTGGGCACAATGGATTATTGTGTCTCCATTGCCCTTTAGCTCTTTACTCCCTACAAACTGCCTTCGAAAGGCTACCCAAAAAGTATCGAAATCTTTGATACAACCCTGAGGCAGGCTGTTGTACCATTTTAGAGCACTCCCCGTAAATGATTGGGAGAATGCCCTACAAAGTAGTTTATCATCGTCGTCAAAGTTCATCATGAATTTTTTAAATTGTTCCAAATGGTTGTCCGGATCAGTACTGCCATCGTACTTTTCTATTTTGGTACTGTCAAACCTCTTAGGGAGGTTTCCGGACAGAATTTTAGAAGACAATGGATATTGCCTCCAATTTCTTCCACGACTGAACACAGTATCCTCATTGGGAGTTGCAAAGATACCTGGTTCATCGTGGAAAGCGAAGGGATCCATCAGCATCCGGTCCACATGCCTCCGGCTATGAGATGATCCTTTACCAATATGCCTCTTCATCTTTCCATGTCTATCCCTTTTTATTAAATATTTTTTGATCTGCTTTTGCTTCTTTCTAGTTCGACCCTCATCGCTGCTAGAGGATAAAGATTTTTCAACTCCCTCATTGTCCGAAGAGCTATCAGAAGATTCTAAGCTTGAGTCAGAACTCTCCACTGGCTTAGACCGGTGAGACTTTTTGGAGCTGGCATGAGTCTTTTTGGTGCTCACATGAGTCTTTGAAGACTCATGATCTCTGGGGTTGTCAGTGTGATGAGCAATCGATGCTTTAGACTTTTCTTTCATGCCCATCTTAGCCTTTTCGGCCCTCAGAGCTTCTATTTCACCCTTTAGCCTATCACGCTCTTCGATAGTGTACTCATCGTTCTCTCCCACCACTTCGAGCAGAGCTGGTGGTACATCTGGATTGTCCGGATTCATTCGGACAGATTTTCTTAGCTGGTTTTGAATGCTTGATTCAGGCACCTTCTTCTCCCACTGTGGTCGCCAATTTGGTGAGGATAATTATCGCCTGAGGGTAGGCTTGTAATTTGTTTGGTGTTTAATAGTAGTATGTGAGTGTTTTATTTTTAGTGTAGAGAGTAGAGAGATAATTAAGCTGGCTGGTAGCAGTTAATTCTCATTACCCACACTTAATGCAGGTGGTTGGGTATTTATACCCTCATATTTGGGCCCTTATGGGCTTTCGGGTCATGTTAAATGGACCCGGGTCATGTTCAAAGACCCATGAGCTCTTAAGTAGGAGAGCAAGTAGCTTAGTCAAGTAGTGTTTAGGTTTTTTAGTACTTTTGTCATAGTTCGAATAGTCATTTGGGCTAAGTGTTCGAAGTGATATGTCCGGTCCGGAGAGCTTGGACCGATCTCTCCTTGTCCGGGGAGCATGCAGGATTCAGACTCATCAACTGGTAGTGTAAAAATCACGCATCGACGGTGTTAGTAATAAAAAAAAATGAAGGTAGTTTTATTATGTTTACACCACCAACGTGATCTATTTAGCACCATCGGCGCCATTCTTTGCTGACGATATCCAAATTCTACACCGACATCATAAATGCATGCAACGGTCGCATATAAATCGCGTGTTGTCGGTGAAATTTAAATTTGAACTTTTAAATTGTTAATTTATTTTACAATTCACACAGATGATGTCTCATATGTACGTCTCCTGTTGTTTGTCTTACTACCAGCGGTGTACATACTCAACCATAATAATATAAGATTAGACATATATTACTTGATATAGTTAACAAAATTACATGTAATTGAAATAAAAACGCATACAAGAAAAATAGATGGATAATTAAAGTTGATAAGCATGAAATTCAATAAGATCGAGTTCGATAATATTCATAAGACTATGAAACCCTTATGTGTCAGTTAAGTTTTGTCTGTGTATATAAATTACAATAAGAAATAGTTTGATAATAATATTACACGTAAATAAATGATAGCGGATAGATTGGTTACTTCAAAATAACGTTTTTGAATTTAAACGTATCGTTTGGAACAAGGACTAATCGGTAATTTCAAACCCCAAGCTTTGACATTTTATTTCCCTAATTTTATACAAGTTGGATGTATCTTGTTACACGGACCGTCATCCACAATAAAAAGATGCATAAGAAAAAATTACAATGTAAACATTTAAAAATTGTAATAATGAGAACCAAATGTTTTAGTTGTTACTTACATTGACAAAAAGGTTTCCATTCACCCAAACCAACCGAATTTCCTTCTTCTCTGGCGTCGGAGGGGGTTCTCCTCACAAAGGCAACTAACATAATTCCTACTCGACTGCACTACAAAGTGGAGGATGCAATTAAACTTCCATGCGATTGCGATTCTCATCTCGGGTATCGTCATCCAATACTCATAAGTACGGATATCATTTTCGTACTTCACACATTCCACGGTCTTAGATAACTCCTTTATACTACTTTATATCATCATATAATCGGCCGGATAATCCATAAGCTCGTGGTAGAAGGAATTATAACATACTTTCATCCATCTTTTTTCTCGTACAAAACAAAAGATATCAACCGATATCTATTATACCTGTGTTCTTTAGCATCGTTGATGGCAGTTATGAAAGGTCTATAAAAAATAGGGAATTATTTTAAATTGCTTTCCATATGAGAATCCATCGTACCTTATAAAGAATCCCTTGAACTACAACCAACCGTCCCGTTCGATAGTGAATGTATCGTACGAGTTCCAAATAACAATTCAACTTTGAGCACTTTGTCTGGAGGAGAAATATGACTACTGGCTTGTGTAGGAACTCCGCTCTATTTTTATACTTTGATCGGTGTAGTTTAGTTCCCTCACATAATGGCCAAAGAAGTATTGAAAGTTTGGCATAACGATGGTTCACTCTCTTTCTCCCCATCTAACACATGTTTGTGTTGTGATTTGTCTCGCTTTGTGGACCAATTCAATGCAAACATTGATGTTTTTTGTTTCAAAAATGGACGACCATGTGATTTTGTACACATGCTATATGCGTGCATCATCTTCATTTTGCATGACAATATTAACTAGCTTATCTATTTTTTCTTTCCATACCTATTTTGTCGTTAACATGATTACAAGGAATTATTTTTTACCATCTTCCAATAGGTGTGGAAATAGTGCAAAGGTACCATTATGTGTTTACTTACAAAATTGAAGACGTCGTGCAAACAAGATATACCGTGCGTAGTTCGTATATGCCATGAGAAATTTGAACCGTCATGCTACCATATTTTTGAAACATTCTACCTTCATAAAAAAAAATTCTAAAGCTTCGTGAAAGACGTTACCTCTTAGATCTTCGGACATCTTGTGTGAAAATTTGTGTTGGACTAAAACTCGACTCTTCTCGAACGACCCTATAATTACTCCACGTTGTAAACTGAACAAAGTATGAACCTTTAACCAAAATAAATTGTAAGTACATTTGCTCATACCAATGGTCCATTTAAGCATGCAATGAGGGCTCTCTACGCGGTTGGTGGCTTGGTTACCGAACTGCAAGAACTTGTTAGTTTTTTACGTGATAAACTTATAACCGTAAGACTCTAACCAACTCTCGGTGTATTCAATTTCTTTTGGATAATCTTTGAAGTCCCGGGTCATTTTGGCCCGATAGTTATTAGAAGAGAGTTCCTTCCGGTAATATCATTTTATTGCACACCTTCAAAAGTGCATCAGATACGTTTTTCTTGTTGACAATTTTATCAATTTTAGCTAAGACGTTCATGTTAATGTGCCATCAATATAATAAGTGGGTTACTTCAGGGAACATTAGATCAACCTCATTAACCAATGTTAAGTCTCTATCCATCAAAATAGTGGATGGTTCTTTGATGGAGTAAGTTACCATTCTAATACATATTTATAGTTGTCAAGTGTCTCTCTAGACCAAAACATAAATTTGATATAGAAAGTCTTACCTGCATAATTGGCTCGAACGACTTTATCTTGTCGGTTTTATTATTATTAGCACGTTTGGAAACATATGTAGCAAATTTAAACTAACTGGGTGTGTGAAGAAACCTCCACTTATGATACCAGTCCCGTATGTGGTCCGTATATGCCATTCGAAGTAATCTCATCGTTTAAGTTCACCTAAATAATATTGCATCTGCGACCGATCGACTTTGTCGACCTTGTGTTGTTTAAGATAACTATTGTATATGATGCACATAAAAAGATGAATTGTTTGAGCTCTTCTTTTTTACTACGCCTTAAATTACCCAAGGAATAGATCATATATGGCTAGAACTAATAAGAATACTTAATAAGAATGACCTTCACTTTATTTCGTATTGTCATGATTGTGAACCCCGCATACGATCGTTAAGGACTATCCATCATCTTTTTCCATTTATCTTTTAAGATTAAAAGGGTATTTACATTTCTTGGTTCTGGTATACTTTCTCTTTAGATCATTTGGTTCTACCAATTTCGTTTACGTGTCGGATCTCTCGTATTCGAATAATAGCGTAGGATTTTCACATCGTCGTGACATCGAATTACAACTACTAGCTTATTATCTTTTGCGGTTTTCTTAACCTAATCATTCAAACCGTGTTCTATATAGTTAGCATTAGTTGTAAATACATCACGATAATCAATATATAGAGCCTTTAGTATTCCACATGTATCCTTAACATCAAAATTCTCTCCCATTAAACCGACATCCTTAACACCAGAATTTACTCCACTAAATTCAGATTCCTGACCTCTTACAGCAATAATAAATTATTATGAATGTAAAATTGTTAAACTAAAACATAATTTTGGGCAATACCGAATTTTTTGCTGATGGTGTAAAATTTATAAACCTCCAGCGTGACACAACATCGTTACTGTATAAATATACAACTATAAGTGAGCTTCACAATAATGTCGGTCACTTTTACCATTGGAGGTGAAAAATGTAAACGCTGGCAGCGCAAGTAAGCACCGACAACGTAAAAATTATGAAACACTGGTATTTTCTACGTTGGTGGTGGTGTTCACACCGGCAGAGGATTTGAAACCTATATAACATTTTATATTTAAGACAAATTCACTGATAGTGATGACACGTACCACCAGCGGTGGTAACACAATATACTGCC
Organism: Limnanthes douglasii subsp. nivea; assembly: GCA_036936605.1. Lineage (NCBI taxonomy): Eukaryota > Viridiplantae > Streptophyta > Magnoliopsida > Brassicales > Limnanthaceae > Limnanthes > Limnanthes douglasii. The sequence continues at coordinate 228,436,352 of JAUPFV010000001.1, forward strand.
AGTTGCGCTCCTACACACCGCCGACGTTGTAATGGTGCACCAGTAGTGCACCAACTTTACACCATCAGAGACTTCAAAACATACATCATACCTACACTACCGCTAAAACAGTTAGCATATTACAGATTGACCAACGATGCCAAAGAACTATACCTCTTGTGTCCTTTATTGAATGTTTCCATATCGGAAAACTCCATGGATAGTTTTAACTAAAATCTAGTTCTAACTCTAAGAAAAAAAATAGATTACCTCATTTGTAGTTTCAACTTCATCAATAAGCTTCAAAGGTTTCATTTGTTTGCTTTTTTGTTAAGGTTTGAGATAGAATATGTTTTGTTAGGAAAATGTGAAATTTATGTTTTAACAAATTTTTAAGATTTTGTTAATAAAACTTGAATTTAATATATAAATAAAATAGTTGTAAAGATTCTAAGATCTAACATCACCCAAAATTAAGACAATTCAATATTTTTTGTTTTGGTCTAAAGGATAAAAAGATAGTACACTAAAAAAAACTAAAATAATTACTTAAAGTTTTCAGCTAAATTTTTTAGCCAAACCCAATCTAAAATATTATATTTTAGCATTCTTAAGTTTTTAATTATATTATAAATTTTATCTAGTAAGATAAATATCACTTATATCATCACAATACACCAATGTAGTTTTCCTGATAGGATAATTGAGTTTTAGAAGATTACGCAGCCAACAAGACTCAACAACAACATCGGTTGCCCGTCTGTATTCAGCTTCTGCACTAGATCGAGAAATAGTAGGTTGACGTTTTGATGACCACGAGATCAAGTTATCACCCAAGAAGATACAATATCCGAAGGTGGAATGTCAAGTATCTGGACACCCTCTCCATTCGCATCAGTATACATGACAAAAGATGTAATAATGGAAGAATGAGAGAGATGTAGTCCAAGATGTAGACTTCGTTGGATATACCGTATGATTCTCTTTGGAAAGTGTAAAAGATATCTGACCGGGTAAATGTAAGATATTGGAGTGCACCATCGGGGTTGCGGTATAGTGTCAGATTAGTAAACAACTCATATTTAGTGGCAATTACTTCTGGCTTTATATCAGCAGAAGTGAGAGTCGACATGCAAGAACTCATTCCAGGCCGTTGGATAATGTGCTCCATATATTTTTGTCGAGATAAAAACAATCCACCCTTGTCTTAAGTCACACTTATACCAAAGAAATAGTGGAGGACCCACAAATCCTTCATAGTAAATTCCAAGCTAAAATGCGCCATGATGGTTTTACGGAAAATATTAGATGAAGCATTCAACATAATGTCATCAACGTATAATAACATGTAAGCCATATTCGACCCTTGTTTGTAGATAAACAATGAAGTATCTGATTTACTATTAGAGAAACCAATATTGGCAATAAAATTAGCAAATCGTTTACAGTACGCCCGATGGGCTTGCTTAAGACCATACAAGGACTTATGTAATAAACAAACATAATCTGGATGTATTAGGTCTCAAAATCCCATATGTTGATGCATATAAACAGTCTCTTTCAGGTGTCCATGCAAGAAAGCATTGATGACATCTAACTGATGAATCAATCATTGCTTCGATAAGAAGTTACTAAGCACTATGTTGATGGTAGACGATTTTACCATAGGACTAAAAGTTTCTCCACAGTCAATGCCAACGCATTACATTTTACCATCAACCGCAAGACAGTCTTTATACATCTCAAATGAACCATCATATTTGGTTTTATTAGTAAAACTCCACATAGAACGGATAACATTAACATTCAGAGGGCGGCACACCAAAAATCAAGTCTTTTTTTTAATAAGAGAATCAAATTCATCAGCCATAGCCAATTTCCAATTCGGTTCACGAATGGCAGACACATGATTACGTGGTAAAGGTGAAGGCGCAACCATGGTGGTATGAGCATATGATGGGTAAAATATAGTTTTAGGCTTGAAAATACCATGTTGGTTGCGGGTGATAGGAAATTATACTTGATGTATATTAGGCTGAGAGGTACGTGTTGGCATAACTGGTATCGAATGACGCCTATAAGGAGGTGATGATGAAGATAGTGAGGAAACTGGGATGTGTTGTGTTGTGGGAGAATCAGCCACATGAGATGTTGCAGCCGACTGGACCGTAGGAGGAGGAACAATGGGTTTTGGTTTTTGGTATTAATGGATGAAATAAGGAGACACACCGTTACCCAAAACATCATAATCACTGGTATGAGACGAATAAACTTTGGCAAAGAAAAGCGTGGTTTCATCAAATTGATATAACGATAAATAATGATTTTATTAATGGATAAATCAAAACACTTATAACCTGTATGATTTTCAGGATAGCCCAAGAAAATGCAAGGAATAGACGAGCTTGCATTTTTCAAATGGTAGTGGACAGAAACATGAGAAAATACAAACACCCAAAAACCTCAATGTTAGAGTAAGATGGAAAATAATAGTAGAGAATTTGGAAAGGGGACTTATTGGCAAGAAATTTACTCGGTATAATATCAAGTAGGTGTGTTTCCATATGAAGAGTATGATACCAAAAATGAAGTGGCAAAAATACTTGAATGAGAAGTGTGCGCATGATATTGTTAGTGGATCGTATTTTTCTTTCAATATTTTTTGTTTTGTGAGGAGGTATAGGGACATGAAAAATGAAATAAAAAATCCGTGAGACTCATAAAACTGCAAAAAAGAATGATTATCAAATTCTCCCTTATTTTTGCATTGTACGGTTTTAATTTCTAGTTCAAACTGGGTAAGAAAATGAGCTTTAAATTTTATAAAAATTGAGATAGCGTGTGATTTATTAGCAATAGATAAAGTCCACAAATTTTTTCAATAATCATCCAAGAAAATTTACATAATATCTATGTCCCGAAGAATCTAAATATGGAGAAGTCCAAAAATCACTATGAATAATATCAAAAGGCATACAAGTAGTAGAAGTTGAGGGAACAAAAAGAAACTTTATATGTTTCCCACGAACACACAGTTTACAAGTAGTAGACTTAGTTGGACTATTATAATCAATAAATTTATTTTGTCAAATAATAGCTAAAACTGAGTCCCCTGGGTGACCGAGAAGGTCATGCCAAAGATTGGATGCAATGAATACACTGGAGGAAGCGGTCAGAGTCGGACTAGAATGAGTGATAGGGTGGAGGGGGGGTTGTATCATCACATCTCACTAGAGGTGTCCCCGTCTATAAATCATGCACATAAAAACAAAAAGGTTCAAACACCACCTACACCTGCTTGAAACGGCATAAGAATTCATATTGTCTTGAAATAAATCACGACGATTCAACAAACTCACAGTCGAAACGTATGTACTAATTAGGTTATAATTTAGACAACTACTAATTAATACTAATTAGGTTATAATTTAGACATATACTAATTAGGCTATAACTTAGGTAGGTGCTAATTAGGCAATAAGATATACTACATATATACAAATATTTTGTATTCTATCAAGCATAACTTTTATAGTTTTAAAATTTGCAGTCCATCTTAAAAACAACTATTTTTTATTTTGATTTGTATGCGATTACTTTTGTTGTAGTCATAATTTATTTGTTAATCTTTGGATTTTTTAAATTAAAATTTTGTATTTAAATTTATTATATTTAGATGTTTTTTAAATTATGCTCTAAAATAAAGAAAACATCCAATTTTTATTTCATAAACTAAAATGCTATTCAGTATCCTTATGTTTATGGTAAAGTAATAATGTTTAGAAACTTAAGAAAATAAAAATAAAAATCATTTTCTTGTTATTGATGAAGATTTTATAATAAATAATTAACTATAGGGTTACTGTCATATAAGTACCAATATTAAATAATACTAACCAAACAATCATTAAAATACTCAAATACCGATTTTTTATAATATTATACAATAACTTTTAAGTAAAAATGAGTTTTATTATTTCTTTGTTAAAATACGTATCTTTCTAATTATAATTATAAAAAATTGAAACTAAGTTGTGTTTATTTTTATGAGACGAATCGAATGCAGAACCAAAAACATTTTTACACTTCAATCATATTTTATGACAATTTAATTTTAATAAGCTAAGAACTCTTAGAACAACAACCCCTAACGACTGCGTAGGTTTACTTGAAGTAGTCCCATTTTCCTCTTAACCTTCATCTTTTTTAGCTCTACATTTTCGAGCCACATTTATATCTTTTTCTTTTAAGATTTTGTTTAACACCCACGTTTCTATAATTTTCTTCTGAGCTTTTGTTTAATATGACACTTCCATTCTTCATCTTAACTCAATGTAATTTTCTATTCTTTGTAGATTCGTTGGTGACGAGTGTATGTACAATTTAAGGATGCAAAGTTAATTGAACTGAATCAACCAGGAAATGAATACCAAATTGACAAAGTAAAAAGCCAAAAAAGATAAAATTAGATATAACCCAAATTTTATCATTAATCGACTTTTCGGCAATAGTTAACCTTTTTATTATTATGCCTGCCTACTCGTCAACCTTGCGTCACGCTCTGGCTGCATCTTCCTTGGACTTTACCTTTACAAGGACCAGATAATTACATTTCTTTGTTTCATCCACCGGCTATGGTGCTTTACCATTCGAACTAGAGTTTATGCTATGAAAGAAACAACAATTGCACCGATTCCCTTGAGCCTCTTGATGTCATGAAAGATTCGTGTACCCGTGCATGTTGGGGTTGTGACTACTCCTGTCAGTTTTAACTCCAACATCAACTCAAACGATCCCAAGTTGACCAAGGAAAATAGCAACATGGAATTCCATAAACATTTTCATTTCCCAAAACATTAAAAGCTTACATTGTCATTTCCCAAAACATTAAAAGCTAATAAACAAGTGGTCGTGGTGTTGGAATGACCTTTAATTGCCCAAAAATGTGAGCACGAGCATCAATATGTAGTTGTACGAGTCAACAATTTTCCTTCTTTAGTTTTCTTCATTATTGCATCTTTCAAAGAGGAAAAGTAAGATTCATTATTGCATATGCTCGTGATAACTTCTGTGTGCCAAAGAAAAGAAAGCTGCCACAGCATAAGGATTCAACCTTTGATTACCCGAGAACACATGTAGTTGTCCCAAAAGTTCAAAGAGTTAGAGAACAATAGGAGAAGACAATGGAGGCTGTTATCGATTAGGGTTAGAAAATAATTGGGAAAGAGAAGTCTTTTATATGTCGGGCTATGTTGTGGATTCAGGTCGAGCTTGGACCAGACATTAGGTTACAGGACTAATGGATTGGGGTGGATACTTGTGTGAAAATCTATCCTAAAGGTTCATTCCACTAAACATAATTCCTTTTTATATAAGCAACAGAATGTAATAAATGTAACAATATATTGTTACATGAATAGGTTTATAGCTTAGTATATAAAGATATAATAAAGTAACAACTTTAAGTGTACAAATTATTTTTCTCATTCTTTGTGATTTCTCTCTCTCTCTATCTCCTGGCTTACTCTCATTTGGTATCAGAGCAGCTCCTTCAATGGCAGAATCTCCTTCCTTCAGTTCCGGCTCCGCTGAACAAACTTGTTCTCCATTGGACAACCTGTTGATGAACAATAGCACGTAAATGAATCAAATAAGTACCTTCAATAGTTTAAGTCTTGACAAACACAATTTTCTGTTATGGAAAACTAAGGTGTTGCATATAATAAGGAGGAACAAGCTTGGAGGTTTTATCAATGGTGATAAACCTTGTCCTCCTAAGCTTTTGAGCACTTCTGATGGCTCAGTAATTGAAAATGTTGAGTTTGACCACTGGACAACAAAGGACCAGTTGCTAATGGGATGGCTCTATAACACTATGATCCCCGAGGTTGCACCCCAAGTAATGGAGGAAGAAACCTCCAAAGGTTTGTGGGATGCTATAGTTAGGCTGTCTGGCTCCCAAAAAAAGTCTAGAGTGACTTTTTTCAAAGTATAATTTCAGAGGACTAGGAAGGGAAACCTCTCTATGGAAGACTATTTGGCTAGGATGAAAAACATATCAGATAACCTAACTTTAACATGTTCCCCGGTGTCTTTAGATGATCTAATGTCTCATGTATTGGCTGGATTGGACACAGAATACACTCCTATTGTTGTGCATCTAGCACATAATGCGGTACAAATTTGGCTTGATTTATAAGCCATTATGTTAACCTATAAAAACATGCTGGATCAACTCAACAAAGTACGGCTATTCCTGAAAAATGTTAATCTTACCTCTGCTAACAAGACTGAGTCTAGGTCCTTTGGTAACAATAATATCAATCTACGGGGTGCCAATACGGGAACATACTCACCTAACTTCTCTAACAATAGTAGAGGCAGAGGTTTCTACAGGGGCAGAGAAGGCAGGTTCAATAACAACAACAAGCATATCTGCCACATTTGTGGAAAGTTTGGTCATGGTGGGGCTTACTACTACTTCAGAGATGATCCCAATGTTATGGGACAACTAACAACTGATGAGAATAAAGCTAGTCAAGATTCAAGTGCCCTGACTGTCTCTCAAGAGTCCGGAGGAGGAGGTGATAAATCCTGGTATGTTGACAGTGGTGCTAGTCACCATGTCACCAATTCAGTTAAGATGATTTCTAAGAAATCTGAAGGTACTAAGTCTGTGGCTATGGGCAATGGTAGTAAACTCAACATTAAACATCTAGGTAAAACTACTCTTTCTACCAAAACCAATCAATATTTACATCTAAATAAAATCCTACATGTCCCTCAAATTAACAAAAATCTCATATATGTTTCTCAATTGACTTCGCATAACAATATTTTTCTTGAATTTCATAGTTTTAATTCTTCTGTGAAGGATAAGATCACATGGAGGACTCTTCTTATAGGGAAGGTTGAGAATGGGCTCAAATGTATATGTTTCATTTGATTCCTGTGTCTCTAACGTTGTTGGTTTAAAGGGGTGTCCTAGTGTGTCAAATGTATATGTTTCTTCTGTTTTTACTAAGTTTCTAAATAAAGGGTGGCATAGGAAGTTAGGTCATCGTTCCACCAGGTTTCTACCTCTTGTTCTAAAGCTTTGTAATGTACCAGATGGATTTTCTAATGAATTTTTTTTCGATGATTTCCAGTTAGGCAAATCACATTCACTTCGTTATTCTAGGTCTTTGTCTCAGTCTACTAATGTTGAAGATTTGATTCACTCAGATCTATAGGGACCATCTCCTATTGTGCCTAAAAATGGTTTCAGGTTCTCTATCTTTTTTGTGGATGATTTCTCTAGGTTCACTTAGCTGTATCCTCTCAAAACTAAAGGTGAGGCTCTACAAGCTTTCAAAGACTTCAAAAAATTGGTAGAAACCCAATTTGAGAGAAAAATCAAATGCTTTCAATCAGATGGTGAGGAGATTTTAAGGCCTTTGCATCTTTGGCAAGGGAGTCAGGAATCCAACTCATGACATCATGTCCTTACTCTTCTTCTTAGAATGGGAGAAGAAAGAGGGTGCACATACATGTCATTGAGACTGGTCTGACTCTCCTTGCTCAATCTAATCTACTTTTAACTATTGGTCTGATGCTTTTCTCACAGCTGTGTTCCTAATCAATAGACTTCATACTGTCATTCTTAAGGATAAGTCTCCCTTTCAGAAGCTATTCAACACTAAACCTGATTACAACTTTCTAAGGGTGTTTGGTTGTTGTTTCTTTCCTTCTCGCTGACCTTATCAGGCTGCTAAGTTTCAATACCATTCTACTAAGTGTGTGGTTTGGGGCTATAGTTATGTCCATAAGGGGTATAGGTGCGTAAGTTCTGCTGGGGAGAATATATGTTTCTACAAATGTCATTTTCAATGAAAATGAATTTCCTTGCTTTTTTGGGTTTATGGGTTCTACAAATCATACTTCTAAGTTTGTCTCTCTTTGGTTACCTAATTTTCCTACTATCCTGTGTTCAGGTGGAATTTCTAATCTACAGTAGTCTCTTTCTACAATATTTCCTAACTCCCTGGTGAATGAATCTACCAACAAAACTACACACAAACAAGGTCAGCAAACTCACACCACAAACTTACCTTCTCAAAACATACCTTTTACCTCCAATTCTTCTCAGCAAAATTCACCCAACAAATCTTTGTCTTCTGCCAGAAATACAGCCTTCATAACCCCACCACCTGCACCATAAAAAACGGAAGCCAAATTAGTGATTGAATTACCATTTGATAGTCCTAACATCCAATTTCACCCTCCTAATAACTTTAACACTCACTATATGATAACAAGGGAAAAAGCAGAGATTTTTAAACCTAAGCATGTTTATATTGGTCTTACTATTATACCTACTGCTACACTTAGAGAACCTGTACGCTTCTTTAAGGCTGTGACTATTCCAGGATGGCCATAAGCCTTGAAAATAGAGTATGATGCCTTAATGGAAAATCATACTTGGTCTCTTGTCCCATATACAGCTGATATGAGCCTGGTGGGATGCAAATGGGTTTACAAACTAAAGTAAAATCCTAATGGTTATGTCCAAAGGTGCAAAGCCAGGCTTGTGGCTAAAGGTTTCCATCAATAACCTGGTATTGATTCTACAGAAACCTTTAACCCAGTTATCAAAGCTTCCACCATAAGCATTGTACTTACATTTTATGTGTCCATGGACTGGTCTATAAGACAAATTGACATTTACAATGTTTTTTTAAATGGGGACTTGAAAGAACAGGTCTTTATAGAGCAACCTCAAGGATTTGTGAATGGTGAGTTTCATAATCATGTTTGTAAGTTGAACAAAACCTTTTATGTTTTAAAACAAACACCTAGGGCCTCGTACTCCAAGCTCAAGGATACATTGCTGGTTTGGGGATTTTGAAATTCACGTGCAGATTGTTCTATGTTCTACTTAATTACCAAGGAGGTATCCATATTTGGATGATATTATTGTTACTTGTAACCGTTCTATTCACCTAACTGAGTTCATACAGAGTCTTAACTCTGAGTTTGCCCTGAAAGATATGGACTGCGTTTAAACTCTTTCTGGGTATGGAGGTGCATAGGGATGAGTCTGGTCTCTACTTAACTCAAACAAAAAATATCAAAGACTTACTTGCTAAGGAGGGTCTCTCCAATACAAATTATTGTCCTACTCTAATGTGAGTCAGTCCTGCTGTCTCCAAGCTTAATGGTGACAATCTCCAGTGCCCTACACGGTACAGAAGTGTGTTAGGCTTCTTGCAGTACCTTCTTCACACTCGATCTGACATCACATTTGCGGTAAATAAAATGAGTCAATTCAACAGACACCTCCCACTACGCATCTACAAATTTTAAGGAGAATCTTAAGATACTTATCTAGGATGATGATGTTGGGTCTTCATATCAAATCCTGACGCTCATCATCTAACTGGGTTTACTGATTCTGATTGGACAGGTTCTATGGACGATCGATGCTCGGTTGGAGGTTATTCTGTCTTTTTTAGGTGATTCGTTAGTATCCTGGTCTTCTAAGAAGCATGGTGTCGTCTCTCGATCTAGTACTGAATCGGAGTACATGTCCCCTTGTTAATCTCTCGTCTGAATTAATCTGGTTTCGTTCTGTGTTAGAAGAAATTGGTATTCCTCTTCATCGAGCTCCAATTATCTGGTGTGAAAATCTTGGAGCTAGTTCTTTGGCCTCAAACCCTGTGTTTCACGCTCGCACCAAGCATGTTGAAATTAATTTACACTTTGTCAGGGATCAGGTAGTCCAGGGTTCTCTAGATATTTGTTACGTTCCAACCCACAATCAAGTAGCGGATCTTCTCACCAAACCATTGGCTTACTCTCGGTTCTCTTTTCTACGAGACAAACTCAGACAATGGAGGCTGCTATCGATTAGGGTTAGAACAAAATTAGGAAAGATCAGTCTTTTATATGTCGGGCTATGTTATGGATTCGGGTCGAGCTTGGACCAGACATTAGGCTATGGGACTAATGGATTGGGCTGGACACTTGTGTGAAAATCTATCCTAAAGGTCCATTCCACTAAACAGAATTCTGTTTTATATAAGCAGTAACAAATGTAACAATATATTGTTACATGAATAGGTCTATAGGTTAGTATATAAAGCTATAATAAATGTAACAACTTTAAGTGTACAAATTATTTTTCTCATTCTTTGTGATTGCTCTCTCTCTCTCTCTCTCTCTCTCTCTCTCTCTCTCTCTCTCTCTCTCTCTCTCTCCTCTCTCTCTCTCTCTCTCTCTCTCTCTCTCTCTCTCTCTCTCTCTCCTCTCTCTCTCTCTCTCTCTCTCTCTCTCTCTCTCTCTCTCCTCTCTCTCTTCTCTCTCTCTCTCTCTCTCTCTCTCATCTCTCTCTCTCTCTCTCTCTCTCTCTCTCTCTCTCTCTCTCTCTCTCTCTCTCTCTCTCTCTCTCTCTCTCTCTCTCTCTCTCCTCTCTCTCTCTCTCTCTCTCTCTCTCTCTCTCTCTCTCTCTCTCTCTCTCTCTCTCTCTCTCTCTCTCTCTC